>VZTT01025444.1:5501-57680 GCA_013400855.1 Buphagus erythrorhynchus | reverse complement strand
AGGAAGCAGCATGGTTTTGTTCTATCAGAGGAGAACGCACAAAGATTGCTATCTAGGCACCAATTCTGTGTTTAGCATGTAAATATGAAAGGAAGATGCAAACACACCTGGAATATGACCCAAAGAGGAGCAGTAGTCAAGAACAGCCTCAGATGCAGAACAAACTGTGATAACACAAGTCACAGAGTTTTGGTTTCCTTCTCTGGCAGCTGTCAGTGCTGGTGAGATCCCAAGTGAGTTTGGGTGTCTCTCAGCCCCCTTTAGCCCTGGAAGCTAAAACCTCTGGGAAGTTTTCAGGATCTGCTTTAGACATACAGGATGGAGGAAAAAAGCAGTATGTCAAAGTACACATGAGGGCATGCAGGGAAAAGCTGATACGAGGAAGGAGGAGGGCTGACAGGCAGCTTCCTTTTCAGGATGATTGCACAAGACCTCTGCAGCCTCCACTTTTGTTTGATTCATTCAAACAGTTCTTCCTATATCTAGTTATTTATATATTAAGAGGAATAATATTACTCGTATCTGTGATGATCATGATTACCCAACATAAGTACTAAGATAAAACAGTATTTTTTCTCATGCTTTAAAGTAAGAACCATATATATATTCTTAGCATTAAACTTATCAGACTGTAGACAACACATAAACAGAAAGCATCATGTGTCATGGATGAGAGAACATGAGAGAGCTGGATTTTCCTGGATTTTCCTGGCTTGTGCTGCCTAGTCCTGCCTTGCCGTGCCTGTCCTGGTCTTTCATCAATCAGCAGAGACAACTCTTCTAAGCTCTGTGTCAACATCAGCCACTGAAATCTGTTCTCCACAGCTCTTTAAGGAGCAGGGGGAACGTCTGTTTGTTGCTGTACTGGGTCAATGGTCATATCAAAACTCAAGATCCCTTGAGGTGTGCTCAGGATCTCTTGGCTGGTACCCTGTGTCAGCTCACCCCATCTCACCTACAGGGATCACTTGTTCAGCTCCTAAGCAGAGAGCAGTCACACCCATTTGTCCACATATCCTCTAGAATTGACATTTTAGTGAACTACATGCACTAATGCTGTTCTTACTTGGTTTTGTGATGCCTAGTTTTTTTTCTTTTTCTAGGGTGAAAGAACAGATTTGATTGCTTATGAACCAGAAGAAGCAGCACAACAGCACAGAACATGGGCAATTCACTGGCACAATAGACTAAAGTAAGTACAACCTGTAGAGCATAGGTCAAAGGGAATTCCAAAATCATCATAGGTCACATGCTTTTCCTTGCCACTTTATCGTGACAGTTTATTGCTGTTTTATTTGTGGCTGTTATTGCAGAAATGTTTTTTTCTACTCTCTCTGACCCAATTCTTTACTAATGCACAGACAGTAAATTCCTCAGCTTTGTCTTCTTTAGACAGAGAAAACATGGTGCTAACTACTCCACTTGTATTCTTTTTTTTGTATATTCTTAATATATTCTTTAGACATAACATTCCAATAGCCTTTCACTCTTTCAGCTCACATTCATTTTTCTTGAATTTGTAACTCCTACTGTACACAGTAGTACAGGTGGTATCTCATTGCTGCCTAATGCAGTGGCATTAATATTTCTCCATTTCTGCTAAACAGACTATTGTTTAAGGATTGTGTTTGCACCCTTCACAGCCTCATCAGACTGGTAACCTATCATAATCAAGATGATAACTAATATTCTTCTTCCTTTGTCCTTTTGCATAGTGCCCCTGGTTTATAGCAGAAAATCTTGTTAAATGTCTGGATGTACATTATTCCTGCCTTTCAAGGTTTTGCATGTAATTTCATTTCAATTATGTGAGTCTGCAAAATCACTAATTTTTTCACTCATGATATTTAAACCATTGTAGCTAAATGTCTTTAGCACGTTTCAATAGCACACTCACTTTGCATCAAATTTATTTCTGCAAACGTTAAATAAGATCAACCCCAAGACGAAACCTTGAAAAACTCTGGTCATTACCTCCCTCCAGGCAACAGCTTTCTTTTCACTAGCCTGGTCTTCTGTTCATCTGCTCTCTTCTCCTCCCTTACATTTCCTATCCCAATGCTAATTTGTACTAATGGTTTCCAATGCAACAAAGTACCATAAGCTTTATAGAGTCAATACATATATCTCCTTTGTCTGAAAAACCAATCCCATTAAAAAAAAAAGGTACCACATATGATATACCTTTGATAAACCCATAAGGTTTTTAATTGTATTTTTCATTCTTCTCCATATTTTTGATATTTCTTGCCTTTAAAGTCTACTCTAAAGCCTTTACCTGTCAGAGATAACAACAGTTATCCACCAGAGTGATGATCCACCAGAGCACAGACTACCTTCCCATTTTCTTGGAAAATACATCATGAAAGGCCCCACTTGTTACTCTCTATTCCAATAACACCATCTCTGAGATGTCTAAAAGCACTGAAGATGCTTGCTACTGGCCCTGCAATTGTACATCCATATTCTTCCTGGACAATGGGCTCTAGCTCAAGTGCTCTCTCCTTTTTGACCTGAGCACTGAATTTTGCTTTCCTTGTCCTTGTTGTGACACTTGTTTTAATTGATGGTGCTCCTCTACCTCCTGGTTTTTTATTGACCTTCCTACTGAAGGTACATTAAGAACGGTCACTGAGTTTGTGCACGGTGACAACAGTGTCATTGACTCCTGCTCATTATCTCCCCCTCCAGCTGAACAGATACCGTCAGAACCCCCCCAGTAAATTCCCTTTGTGGGGCTTGGGTTCCTGGCCCTCCACATCACTCTCCTGGAGAGGTCACAAACTCCTGTTTTTCCATACTTTGGATATCTTGATAATCTTGCACTGGGTCAGATGTGTTTGTTGTTCTGATAGAAATACCCCAGTCCACAGACAAAGAACCAGATTTCTCCACAGAGTCAGTCAGATTGCCCTAGGCAGGATCCTTAATGGGCCTCATCTCTTCTCAGATAAGCCATGTGTTTTCCCCATGTTTATACCTCTGTTCAGAAGCTCCCATACCTCTGTTCAGACAGAGAGTAAGTATCCAAATATTAGAATTTGCAAAATATTTTTCTACTGACAAGTAAAACGAACTTTTACCTTTGTTCTTCAGATAATGTGTTTTTTTGTAAGCCCTGAAGTGACTATTCCTGTCAATCCCTCAGGCTCTTTCAGGATGTTGCAGGGAATATGGATGGTTTTGTGATGCTTCCACACAGTTGTGCTGCAATAGGTTTATGTGCTTCCTTACTGAGAAGCAACTGTCCAGACCCCTGTGCTTTTTACCACTGGAATGCTCAGAGTCACACACACTTTATCTCCCACCCACACAGCATAAGGGAATGACAAAATAGAAACCCTGAAATGTACCTAACTGTACTTCCTTGTCTTCCACATTTTAAAATTAATTTCTTTGTTTTGTTGTTGCCTTTGTTTTTGCAATTTGTTTTTGCCTTGAATTTCTTCAGAGGTCTGTGCATTGTTGTTTTTGGACACATCAGAACAATATCAAGGTTTGTAGAAGTAAAATTATAGACTACTGACCAAAAAGCTGTTAAGTTTTGACAAATACTTATTCTGGTCCAAAGAGTGAGGATCTGCTCTCCCACAGCTCTTGTGTTAAGCTGTGATAGCACATCCTACTCCCTTCACAAGTGAAGCAGGGTCTCTCTCAGCCTGCTGGCAGGGACATTGGTGTGTATTTGCATTGGCCCTTCTCTTTTGGGGCTGGAGGCAAAGGAGCCGGTCAGGAGGGGTTTTGTGACTGCAGAAGAAATAGTGGGATGTGGAGAAAATAGTAAAGTTTATAGAGCTATAGTGGCATACAGGGTGTTTTTGGGTTTTTTTTGGCTTTAGAACAGGACTTGAGCTGGCCAGAGGCCAGACCAGAGTGATTTCTCCATATCTGAAACTGATCTGTTCTGGACCACTGCTGCAAATGCAGAGGATTCAGTAACTGAAGGTGCAAGGACTTCTACTTTCTACCAACTCTGAAGACAGCCAAGTGCTAACTCTGCCCTTGCAGCACTTAATATGTTGATTAAGGATTATTTTGGCATGAAGACAGATCTGAGGAAATATAGTAGGCCTATCTAGTTGCAAAACAGGGATAGCATTACAATGTTCTTGCATTTTAACGAGAAAATGGCAAGATTTCCTTTCAGTTGACATGCACCTTCTCACTCTAAAGATAAATATGTGTTAAGTTGGTGATGAAGAAAAGCAAAAATTAATATCAAGGTAACCTTTTGTAGTAGATAGCATACTTTATACCAGTGTATACTCAAAAAGTAATACTTAGTAAGTATTCATTCTACCTGCCAGCCTTGCCTTACCAGTATTGTCAGACAATTGCTGCTCCAAAAACATTGCTAACATAGTAATACATTTGTTTACACAGTTTTTTAGGATTTCTTTTTTGTTTATTTTCTAGATGGGGAAAAAGAAGGTTTTTCTCCAGCTTTGGTTTGGAGGAAATTTGCTACTGAGATCCCATGCAATAATTCTGATTCTTTTTTTTTCTTTTTGTGTGACTTTAACTGACTAAATCTTCTTAATAGCATTTGGTATCTTTTCAAGTTGGAAACCATTCTATTTCTGATTAATTCATGCTGCCACACAAGTCCTATAGCTATGCAGATAAGCTGAATGTACCACACTACAATATCTGTGTTGTAAACCTAAGGGTATTCATGGGCTTTTCAAGTGAATGCACATTCATACGTGAAGTAGGCAACACACAGTGAATGAGCTACATTATGTGAATGTGCTCAACAGCTGAAAAATGAACTGTGTCATGGATTTCAGCTTCATGGAGTGAGCAGCTGAATTTCTCGGTGACACTGAAAGATTGTTCTTCTGTATGACTCAGATTGATTCACTGGTCTGACAATTCCCCCTTCTCTGTGAATCCTTTGCACCTGTAGATGCACGACACTAACAAAGGTCTGATTCTGGCAGTTACCAAAATCCCAACTTTTAGCATGTTGAAATAAGTGCAGCAATTTTTCTGATCTCGATGTTCCTTGCAACACTCATTATATGTTGAAGAATAGCATTAAACTGATGCATTCTTTGAAAGCTCAGTTCCAATATTTTATGTCAGAAAAAAAATCCATGCTGAGTTCAAAAGACTCTCAAGAAAATGATAGAAAATATATGATTCCTAGACTGTAACACTGCAAACTTGAAGCCAAATAGAATGATAGTTGTCTTCCCTTTTAGGCCACTTTGTACTAAATTCTTTGCAGGATAAATAACATCAAGCCACTAAATAAATACTACAGATTTCTCAGGAAATCTAAGGTGACATTCCAATGTCAAACCACAGGAAATCCCTACAGACTTAATCAACTTTCTAATCAATATACCCCCAAATAAATATTAAAACCACAAATGGCATTCTCCTGGCTGCTTGAGATATACACTGACCTCTCAGAATATTAAAGCTGTCTGTTCCTGGGTTGTTTATAAAGACAATAGTGGCTGTAACAGAGCTAGAAATAAGGAAGAAAAGAATCTACAGGAGGCTTGCTTCTGGCTAACCAACTTCTGATGTGATCCTCAGTTTAACTGTAAATCAGAGTTTCAAGAGAAAGGGAAATAAATCATTCCATATGCAAGAAAAACTCGCCCAAGTTTTTATTGCAGAAGAAATGCCAACACCTAATTTTTAGCGATCATTTTATGAAACTGTCACTGAGAAACCATAAATCTTCAAACACTCCTGCACACCACAGAAATATGCAAAAACGTCGTGAAAGCCCCTAGAAGTGAACTACAGGGCCAAAATACAAATTCAGATGAGATACTGAAGCATATTGCTGGCTGTACGATGGTAAATTATGCGTTCAAGGATCTTGTTTGGGATTGTAGTTCAAACACAGGAAAAAATAGAGAAGTGCCTGATTCAGGGTACAGCAGTCACCTCAGGTAACTGCAGCCTAGCCTGGAAGCCAGGCCATTGAATTCCTCTCTGTGTGATCTGTGACGCAGCCCAAGACCAAAAATGTCAAATGCAATAACGCATGATTCAGAAAAGCTTCAGGAAGGGCCCAGACAAAAAGAGCAGAGAAGATGGAAGAGGCCATGCAAGGACAAAAGAGGAGGCAAGGGAGGTTTTTTCTGACTGCTGCCTATTCAGGCAAATCTAATTTTAAGGGCTGTGAGTTTCTTGAATTATTACAGTTTGTTTTTTTTTTTACAGCAAGGTTTTCCTCTAAGCACACAAAGTCATAGAGAAAGAGTGTTGGCTAAATCAAGTGTGTAGAATGGATTGTGCTCTGGATGCCTGTTTAGATACATCATTAAAGGAGATTTGATTGCAGCAGTGCTGGCAATGCACATACCTAGAGTCCCTTCCTTCAAGAGAAGAGGTTTTGGAGCAACATTTTAAGTGCCTGTTCCAGCTGGCCAGCCCACCATCCCAGATGAGCTGGACACATTTAAAAGGGCACTTCCATCTGGGAATAGCCTTCTCTGGGCAAAACTGACTCCCATTCCTTGGGCTGTGCTATGGCAGTATCTGTTTTCTAAGAAACAGATCTGAAATGCCTCTTCTCCAGTTCCAGAATGGACCCCGAGGCAAACACTTCATTTCTGTCTTCAAACTGCTAAGTTTTAGTTTAAAATAGTCATTTTCAGGAGTACAAAGACATGGAAATAATTGTGGCAGCTTTTTAAGCTGTCTGAAGGACAAGGTTTGCTGCCATTTTTCTCTTCCCTCCTCTAAGTACCAGTCACTGAGTGGAACCCTTTTATTTCACAGAGGTGTATCTGTACTTTATTGGAAGACTCTTTGAACTAAAATTAGTAGGAGTAAAAGCAAGGACAGCCCAGTAGTGTAATTTGCTTAATATAAATTGAGTCTTTTCATATCTAAATATCTGTGACCATGGCACTTTGAAATGCCAAAAAGGAAAGACAAAGTGCTCCACATACTTAAAAAGTTTGCTCTCCTAAAATACAGAACAATGCCTACTCAGTATGGGACACTGGGTAATGAGGATGGTAAGGGAGGGTAAGGTATGAAGGATTAGTTCTGGGAGCATGATAAGAGATGTCATTAACACAAATCTAAACATTAGTTTTGTGATTCTTAAAAGCAGACTGCAGACCTCTGAAAGATGGACACACACAGAGGCAGAGTGAAAAGATTTTGGAAAACTGAGAGGCTGCTGGTGGCAGCTGTCCCTAAGTAAGGAGAATAGGTGAGAAGGCATGAGCGCAGGAGATGTTCAGCCTTCTGCTCTCCATCTATCTGAAATGGAACATGAGAGTAACTTCACTCAGCAGGAGCTTTGCTAAGCTCCTGCTTAAATGCTCTGTTGCACTGCTCCTGGGCACCAGGCCATCTCTTTCCAACTGTAGCTCACTGAAGTCAGAGCTGTTAAAAAAAAGATGAAAAGGACTTCTGAGTCCTGGGACAGCATAGGGTGACAACAGACAACAGAACAGGAGAAGCTCATGATTGCAAGGGCAGGCACAGCTCAGGGATGTGGTCAGACCAGTAGCAGGTTGCCTCATGAGGGATGCCAGTAAACACCATGAAAAAAAGGGCATCATCAGGTGTCCAGGAACATGGTGAAACTCAAAGGAAGATGAAAACAAGAACTGACTTCCTTGCACAAATAATTGCTCAGAAGCCTTTCTTGCAATTTAAATAGGAAGAGCTTCTTGTCCTTTTTATTTTCTTTTTTTTTCCAGTATTAAATGAGAGGGAAAGAAATGCACAGCAAACAAGGAGAAAGGAAAGGGAAGAACACTCACTCTCATTTGAACAGGAAAAGAAGAGAAAAAATGACAAGACCTTGAAGTCTTGACCCAGCAGTCTAAGATATTATAATTTCCACTGTGCCCTGAACTATGGGCTTGGTATGATGAATCTTTGTGAAATCAAGCTTGGTTTGCACTGGAGTAGAAGGGAGCAAGGCATCTTAAACATGACCACTCCACTGGGCTGCTCAGCATGTCAGAGGAGCTGCTGCAGCTCCTCTGAGCCTCTATTCCTTCACTCTGCTTCTCCTGCCCTTTTGGCCTGAAAAGTTTTGGGGCAGGTCCCCCTGGATTCTGTGGGACATGACAGGCACCTGCATTTCAGTCCCACCTCCTTCTTCCCTCTGGGTGCTGCTGCTTTAATGTGAGATGGGGTGGGCACAGGCATAGAAGCAGACCTGCCAAAATTGTGAGAAAAAACCATGGTAGCCCAGTTCATTTAAAAGCCAGGAGTCTTTAGGTACATTATATATTCAATTTATTGTTGGTTTTATGGTCAGGAACCAATTTTGCTCTAATGAAAAAAAAGGAAAGTGTTGAAGTTCAGAGGCTATGCAAATGGAGCTTAATACACACTTTCAAAAGAGTTATTTAATATTTTTACTACTTTATAATGCTTTTTGATTTTGAACATTTTCAGGATTATTAACTTTGCTCAGATTTAATACAAGAAATTTATATATGTGAAATGGAAAGACAAGCATGCAAAAATTATTGCAAGAAGTGAATTGCAGAGTGAGGACTGTATATGGATGCTGAAAGACTCCACATATTTAAAGACAAAAATTTTGGGGATAATGGCGACTGAGTCATCATCAGATACTGCATGTCTTTATGTGTCAAAATAAGAGTAACAAATGTAGTCATAAGGCAAATCTGTGTGACTGAGTAATGAAGGCTGAAAAAGACCTAATGGCTGGAATAATTGTGGCTGGGAGGGTTGCTTGCTATGATAATATGTGGTTTGCCTAATGAGGAATGGGCACAGAAGAAGATTCGAAGTATTGCACAGTACATTATAAACCAAAAGACCAAGGGAAGGTGGCCAAAGTCGGCGTGCAGGCAGACTTCAAAGAGCTTGTGGTACACACTCAGTGCATCATGGAGAGGCACGTTAGAGCTAGCAGGGTGACAGGGTATCCCTCTTCCCAGAGAGTTTGCATCTGTGGCTGCTGCATAGCATGGCCAGCACACTTGATCTGTGGTGTGGGGAAGGGAAATGGGCCTTGGCACACCACGCTTGAGAAGATGATGGTGATTGTCACAAGCTGCTGGAGGGACAAAGGCAACTTGTCTTGTTCATGGAAAAGTGAGAAGCGACCCTGGAGCGCTGCTGGTGGTGCCTCTGCTCTGGGAGAGGGTTTGATGCAAACAACGATTTTCCACTTCCAAAATGCAAATAGGTTTGTAAAGTCAGTACCTTGTTTGCAGATATTTCAGTGAGAGTTTTGCTGTTAACTTCAGGAGATTAAACATTTCTTCTACGGATGTCTATGAACAAAAATGGTACAACGCTGAGCAATGGCTTAGCTTGAATAACCTAATATGCCAATTGTGAAATAAATTATCTGCCTTAAACTTTTCAGTTAACAGAAGCAATGAACCATGCTCTAACTTCATTGGTAATTTTCCCTATGTAGATAAAAATTTCTCTTTAGATTTCAGTGAAGTCTGTGTTTTGGACCTGTGATAAGACTATCATGATGATTTAATTATTTTTCTCAGTTGGATTTATTAATAACTTATATATTAGTTATTTCTGAAAGTACTATAATTTAATCAACATGAAATGCAGAAGAATTTCTCAGTAACAGATTAGCACTATCTACTAGTTATCACTTACTGTCAAAACTAACTAGTGAAGAATATTAATGTTTGGGAAAAACCCGTTTGGTCCACAGTGAATATACCCAAGTTTTGTGTGCTGTGCAAGTCAAATATCACATTAGAGATCACTTTGAGCATTGCTGTATCATTCACAGAGTCAAATCATGGAGCAGGTCACCATCTGCACGGAGTTCCCCTCATTTCTCAAACAGAGCCTAGGCTCACAGGTGAGAGCTGTCCTGGGCCATCCCCCTTGTTCTTTCTCCCATCCTTTGTCTGTCTGAGCTATGGATGGATAATCACACATGAGAGCCTGGGTTTGTGTGTGCTCACACCCAACACTCTTTGGTTGCTGTGTTTACCTCAGTGGGGCTGTTAATGAAATGAAGGTTTGCTGAGCTATCTGCAGGGCTGTGTGCCTAAGGGACAGAATTTTTAATGGGACATAAATCCAGTCAAGATTTTCATACTGTGTGAGGAAGCTGTGCAGTTTGTGGAAAACAGGAGCCTCCCTGAAATCTACTGTTATGCAAATATCAACACACTCGCAGCATACATTAAAGAAGCCCTCAAATTGCAGCTTTTTGGCTTGACCTAGGAAATAAAATGAGACCAAAACAGAAGGGAATAGTACTGGTCCATTTGCAAGATAAAGATTAATAAAAAGAACTTATTGCATGATTTACGTGGACATTTTATGGTCAACTCACTGTAAGTTTTCTTAAAATACATCTTTTTAGCTTTCTGTACCAGAGCTATGATTCATTCACACACAAAGGTTGTATGAGAGGCACAATTTCTTAGTTCATTCAGGCTTTCCTGTTCAAAGGAGAGAGGCTTTTGTGAGATCTGCTGTTGTTCAGAGAGGGAATTAGTTTTCTTAGCAGTGTGTCATTCACAGCGTGCCTTACACATATATCAGCTTCCTCATTTCTTTTTTTTTTTTCCAGTTTGTTAGCACTGGCATGGTTTGGGATACTCAGTATGAATAAAACCCATTTTCTGCTTCCAATATTCTCACCCCAGAATGGCATTTCCTTCTGACCAAGGACACAAGACTCTCAAAAAAGAAAAAGGAGCACAAAAAATTCCCCAACAATGCTGCACTTGCAGGATGTCGATGTTACCAACTGATTTAACCACAAAAAATCTTCCTGCCTCATCCTTTCCTGTACCTTTATGTGTTGTTTTTTTGCAATGAACTAGCTCAGGAGCTTTTCCAAGACCTTTTGTTCTCTTTGCTAAAAGCCGCATGGATGGTGCTAGAATTAATTCCCGCATTTGGGAGAGCATCAGGCCGTTCACTACAAAGTGAGCCTTTATTATCTGCAAATCCTGGGAGGATCACATGAAGCATGGGATGTCTCCCTGGGCCCTGGCAAGCAGACACGAGGCAGCCTGCCCTGCTCCAGCTCCCAGACAGCTGGAGTGGGAGCACAAGAGCCCTGGGTGCCCTCGCTGAGGATGCTGCTGTCATGTAACTGGTGCCCAAAATAGGCTGTAGGCAGAATTCAGGTGTCTCAGTTCAAGTAAACAAGCAAGCCAGCCCTTCTTGCACCAGGACATGGTTGTATCAGCTCTCACATATAGTTGACAGAGTTCTGTGCTGCATCAAATAACTATCAAGCATGTATAATAATTTGGGGTTTATTCTCAGAAATTAGAAGCCCAGGGGGAACTGCGAGTGACCATCTCTGTAACTTTCTGCATATGGCAGATGATAAGCTTTCTTGAAATTAATTGGAGCAAGAGCATCTGTTCCAGAAGACATTCAATTCATTTTAAAATTTCCAGTAGCATAGACACCAACAAGCTAAGCAGACTCAGAGAACTCGCATCACATACTCAAAGATTTGTGCCATGTTTCTCATCTGAAATTTTCTGTTTTTAACACCTGGGCACTGCCTGCTGTTACACTTTTCTTTGCAGAATAAAGAACCTTCAAAGTTCTGTTCTTTGCATTAGTAGTTGTAGACTGTGATCATATTTCTTCCTTCTGATTAAGTAAAATTGATGGAATTACTAGATTATTTATTTATTTAGCATATTTTTCCTATCACATTCCTTGCCTTTTGGCTTTTTTCCTGAACACTCCTCATATTCTCAGCGACCTGCTTGACCAGGGTACAGGTAATGGATAGTCCACTGTGGAAATAATCATATTTGATGCAGGTATGATGGATGCATCCTCCTCCTTCTGCTCCTCCTCCTGGGGCCTGTCTTGGTTCTACAGTCTCTGATCAAGGCTTGTTCAGACCTGCTGGTGCAGCATGGGCTATTGAATAGCAGTGGGCATATTTTAGATGCTTAGATCTTTTCCAGGATATCTCAATATACCTGCAAGATAGAGTTCTGTAAATGCAACCTATGTTCTGCAGTTACAGGTTTTCAATTTCATATTTGGCTGTGTTAAAATGCCCTTGGGTTTCTTCTGTTCAAAGTAGTGCACGATTTTTTTTCCACCTTGAAATTTCTCAGTTGTGATTTATTTTTTTTTTTGTTTGTCTCCCCAAATCACTGATTAAAATATTCAGTAGAAAAAGAGGAGTCAGTAATTGATCTTTGTGGGACCTCGTTAGAAAGAAATCCATTCCTGAATAATTCCCCATTCACTCATGCCTTTAGGGAGCTGTCGAACAGCTTTTAATCCATGCTGCTAAGAGAATAGCAATAATTTTGACACTATTCATGCCCCAATGTAAAGGAGCACATTCCAGGACTGCCATATTTGACCAGAACAAAGTTGAACCTGCAGCTGTATTTGAGTTTTCATGGGATTCAAATGGCAGACAGCTGGCTGACCATCTCAGGCTGTTCCAGCTTGATATTTCCATGGTTTTTTGAAAAGGAAAGGCAGACCTCTGCAGTGATGTGTTGCCAATGTTTTAAGTCAGAGGTCCCATAAAATGTTCCCAGCTCGTTGTTATAAATCTAAATATATAAATTAGCCTCTGAAAAAAAAAAAAGAAGAAAAAGAAAGGGCTGAGGAAGCTATTATTAGATCTTAACCCTTTATGTGCTTTCCTGTGATACAAGACAAAGAAGAATGACAAAAAATGCCTTAGTTAGATATAATGCAAACAGCTATACCCTGCTCCTGGTAAATATGCTGGGGATATTTGCAGTTTGTGCACTGGTATACAGGCTTCTGGGGAGAAGAGATGCCAAATGATATCTGCAGAGAGATTTGGCTTTCAGTCTGCCAGATCCTTTGTACACCCTGAGCAATCCCAGCTACAAACTCTCTGCTCTCTGTAAGCAATCAGGATGCACTCCAGAGCCCATCCTTTCCTGGATGGCAGAGAACTATTGCAGGGAATTATACACTATATACTTCCCAAAGCCTCCCTTGGGTGTGAGATAATGCATGAACAGCTCACAGTGCTACCTCCTTCTATGAAAATCAGTAGTAAGGGAGGGGAGAAGTTTCTAGGCAGGGATCTGGCCAGGACAGCAGGTGATGTCCTGGGTACCTCCCAGGTCTTCCTTTCTCAGCACAGTGAGAAAGCAGCTCTATAGCAGTTGTTTTTAGTGCTGTCAATTGGGATCCTTCAATGCATCAATGGGTTATCCACTACCACAGCCAGGGACAATGGGAAAGATGCTTGGCATGAAAAAAAATCCGTCTAGCTGCCACACTTTTCAGTCCATATATATTGTGACTAGGTCTCTATCTGCTAAAATGAGCAATTTTTTTCTGATGGGAGATGACACAACCAGGTGGAAGCAGCAGGTAGGTCAGGCAAACCAAGCCTGAGGGTCCTGCACTTAACAGAGCAACTCCAAACTGAGTGGAAGAAGATGTCTCTCTTAGGCTGAGCTAGTCTAACTATCATTTATGAGAATTATTCATACCTTGAAGCATAATAATCCATGAATGCTTACATACCAGAAAAGCCCCAGATTTTCACTAAGAATGAAGGATACAGAGGCACTGTAAAATTCTTGAAGACAAGCAAACAAAGTACAGGCAAACCCCATAGCAGGCAAAATTTGGCACCTAGATCTAGTTGGTTGAAAGATGAGCAGATCTTTCCTTCCTCATCTAAAACATGCTTAAGATCATCTATATTAATTCTATAATTGTAAGACCAGCAGCCGCTAACCTTGGCACATCAGAATAATTACATAAGAGGCAAATTCACCCCCTACAGATCTGAGAGAAGCAATGACAGAAATGTCCTATCAAATGTCCATCTTTCAGGAAAGATAGAGAAATTCATGAAACAGAGTAGCTAAACATGCCTCATTCCTCTTGGTCTTTCTAAAAATTATTTTTTCTTCTCCTATAAGACCAGAGACTGGTTCATGGAACAGATTACTATAAAATTGCAGCTAGCAAAAAAAACCTATTAAAAATTGCCTACTGCTCACCGATAATGGACACAATTTCTCTTTGCAGCAAGTAAAAAGAAATTTGGCACATCAGTCACTCGTACAATGTTTTTCTGCTGCTCCTATCCCACGCACTAGATACACGTGTGTCAGTTGTGCTTGCGTCACTGTTAAAAGCCTTAATGACTGACTCATTTTTCCATGGCATGTGTCAAATGTAGGCTGGACTTCTGCAGGCTCTTGGAGCCAGGGAACGGGAGGAGGCTGTAGGGAAAGAATGTCTGCAGGGAGGCAAGCATCAGGAAGGCAGCACAATAGGCAAGGCTGGCCTCACCAAGCTCTGTCTCTTGTTTCCCTGTCTTGTTTTGGCCCCTCTGTGTGACTTGCTTGTAGACAAGAACTTGCTTTGCAAACTGCTCAGCTGATGGAAAACCATGCTGACTCCAGCTAAATGTCATGACTTCTCCAAGGGAAGGTACCACCTCGCCCTCACACTTGTGTTGGCAAAGGGGGTGGCACAAGCACATCTTCAGGGACTTCAGGAGAGCTCTGTGGTTGCCTGGCTCCAACTGGCTGCACCAACCCAGCTCACTTAAGCCAAGGAAGAGGCAGGAGCATGCACAGAAGAGGTGCTCACATCTGCAGGACAAACATTGGTCAACGTCACCATTCGCTAATATCTTATCACATAGAAACTTGATTGTTTTGGGGAGTGCAGCATCAGGTGTCACAGTGTCCCAAGAGGAGCAATGTCCTGTTTCTTGTCTCAGGCCTTCTTAGTATCATCATCACTTTTGGAGTTAACAAGTGATAAGGCAATTATTCTTTTTACTCAGATGTTCTTGGAAGATTGGACAAGTTGGGCCAGAGTAAACATGTCCTGAAGCCAGCCTCTGATTTGTACAAAATGGGGTACTTGGATGGACAGGCAGCTACAGCAGTGATGCTTAACAGTGGCTGTAAAGTCAGGCAGATCAAATGTCTTCATTTAACGTGGCTTTGATATAACAACAGTTATCTGCAAAAGGTGCCAACTTTCTGACTCTTCCACGCATCTGTTGCGCACCTGCTGTGGCATTATGGCATGATCACCTTGCTTTGGTGGCCAGGGGGCAAGGCTTTCCCAAACCTGCTCTGTGTGACTCACATCCTCCATGAGACTGGCATCCCCTGTGGGACTGGCATCCTCCACGCTGTCATACAGTAGGTGCCATCTGGGCACTGACTGGGCACAGCTTCTTCTCAGTTTTGGTTAACACATCTCAGCCCATGTTGCAAGAAGCTCACTTTCAGAAAGAGGAGACAGACATCCCTGCTTGGTTTCTGGCTTCTCTCCTGCAGCAGCAAGAGTATCAATTAATATCAGCAATGATGCCAGTTAATTAGTGGTGGTAGGCTGGAGGACACTGACACCTTTTCCTTGTATGTTCTCTCAAGAACATATTAATCCCAGGCGGGCCAACCAACCATGTGGCGGATGGCTGCAACCCTTCCTGCTGCTCACCGTGGCTGGGGCTGGTCTGGATGCTCAGCACTGCCCACCTTGGTGTTCAGCAAAACCTTCCCAGGCTATTGTTCAGCCACACAGAATTTGGGGCGAGATGTTAATTTATCAGCTTATTTTTGGAGATGTAGATAGCAATCATAAACACTCATGCCACAGCAACATTTTGTCAAAAACCAATCTCACAAGGAGTGAATTCTTT
Source organism: Buphagus erythrorhynchus (assembly GCA_013400855.1). Classification (NCBI taxonomy): domain Eukaryota; kingdom Metazoa; phylum Chordata; class Aves; order Passeriformes; family Sturnidae; genus Buphagus; species Buphagus erythrorhynchus. The sequence goes on along the minus strand of VZTT01025444.1, from coordinate 42,055 downwards.
CAAGTGAAATTTCTAAACAGTTGAATAGGTCAGTTCAAAGTCATTGCATACCAATACTGCTGCAATAACCTGTGCACCATTCTGCTTTATGATACCCAAATATTATTTCAAATAAAGCTAATCTAAGGCCTCATTCATCTGTATTGATTCCACAATAAAGGCACTAAAGGCAGTCTGGGAACACCTAGGATCAGCTCCAGGCTTTACAATGGACTTTGTCATGTCACTCTCGTTGCACGTTCGTGTTACCTCTAGACTTAGTTGTCTTCCCCTCAAAGTTAGTTGTGTTGGCTTCTCCTAAGATGCCAGAGAGGACAATGACCTCATCTTGCTCAGGTGACCAGACATGAGAAGACAAATGGCCCTGTGGTGACTCTGTAAGAGGTCCCTTTAACTGGTATTTTTCTTTTGTCCAGAGATTTGTTCCCTTTACTTTTGAACTGTGCATTCTTGGCAGTGATATATGGGAGGTAGACAAAGGCTTGTGCAGTAGAGTTCTGCACCTCTAGAGCTACTCTGTGCATCTTTGCGACAGAAGGAAGGATCAAGCTCAGTTTCAAAGTATGCTGTACAACTGCTGGAGAAAAATCAGGTTTGAAATGATCTTAACTACAACTTCTCTCCATATGACCCTTTACTACACTTTACATGCAGCTGGTTACAGAGAAAAACATTTCCTTTGCTTTCAACAGTGAAGAACCAGGCTGCTCTGGCTGCAGTGTGTGTACCACCATGGAGGGGTCAGAGGGCTCAGGGGCAGCTGACCAAAAGCTGGAAATAGTTGCACCTTCCTACCTTATCACACGCAAACACGGCTGTTTGATGAGCAGTGACCTCATCCTTCAACTGCTCTGAAACTTCCCGAGTCTAACGAGCTTTAACTACTGCAACTCCACTTCTCAGAGCAAGAAACCATGAAACTTCTTTTATATGTGTCTCCAAGAGCAAGCGTTTATTATAATGCAGAACTTTTATATTTTTTGCAATTTCTCTCCGCCCATCTTTTCCCACAGACAGGGCTGCATTTCTGTGGGTTTTGTTTCTACATTTTGCTTGAAAAGGGGCTTGAATGCTGGGACACAGGTGGGTGCTGTGGGGGCACAACACTTTCCAGCTGGAATTGGCACATAGATCTCACCAGGGTGGTGGGTTTCATGGCTTTAAAAACCCAAAAGAAAGAAACTCAGCTAATGATATGCTAGAGACACAGGCTTAAAATCAGGCACCAGTTATAACTTGCTTGTTAATTCATGTTCTCAGAAGGAAAGTCCTTTTATCTGGATAAGCTATACTTAACTGCTCCACTTCATAGAACTGGGAATAGAGAAGCTCTCCCAGTTGGGGAGGCACCAATGTGGGCTCACCAGCTTTCATGTGCTTCTCATTTGGCTGGTCTGCTCTAAGTGAGGGCCAAGACTAATGCAAGCATCTGACAAGCTACTTCCCACATGGAGAGGGTGCATCTTTTTCCACAGGCTTGCCTCTTTGAAGGTGCAAACTGCTCAGAGCAGTGAAGTCAAAATGAAATAGGCACTGTAGAAACTTTGCTTTCCTTTGCCTTTGCTCTTCCATGTGCCGAGATTTTCCAGTTTTTAATGACCTCTTGAAAAAGTGGTCCAGCCCTCAGAGATGAAAGTCAGCTGTGCCAATTATCACCCCTGACAGGCAGCGTGGGTGAAAACCAGTCCCTATGGTCTTACCACAGTCATCTGGACATCATACCCCATATGGGTGAAGCATCCCAGGCTCTTGTGGCCTGCAGCCAGGGAAATAGTGAGCTTGGCTTCCTCAACATGTCTCAGTGCTGATCAAGCCACAGTTTGAGAAACAAACCGAGTGAGCAGCAGAAGACACAGAACACAGGGAGATGTGTAAGAAGCACTCTGTTGGCTGCAGTGATTAACCAACCATACAAGATGTTCTGTGGCGATAACTTTACACAAAATTAGAAGCAGGAGCTTGAGACAGGTTTAAACTTATGAGGAAGAAACTGTAATTGTCCAAACAGAGCTGCTCTGCACCTGTGGGGGAGTTGTGAGAAGTTTTCTGCTTCTGTTCTTCACTTACTTTTGAGTGTGGTGAAAGCAGGTATTACACACTGGAAATTAAGAATAAGTATTTTTAAGAATGCCTGTCAGAGTCTGTATCTAACCACTTATCTCTGTCCCAAGGCCTCCTAATTACCAATTTCTTTTCCTATGACTGCAAAGCTGATACAGACAAACTGCTGCTGAGTGGATAATAGCAGATGTGTTTGTGTCTGAGCTATTGGCAGCCAAATTATGACTTGACCCGAAGTTCCTTAAAAGATCACACCAAGTTTTTCTCTTACTTGCATATGGATGCAACTACTTGGTTGAAGAAAAAAATTAATCAATGAAAGCAGCAGCACAAAATGTGCCATGTGAGATCAGCTTCAATTGCTGTCAGGAGGAAGAAGCTGTGGGAATCACTGCTTTTACAATATTGTGATTACACCAAATGCAAGATTTCATTTTGAATCCATCCCAAATCAAACTATTTTTGAATTCTGGACAAATATAAAGGATTTCCTGAATAAATTTAAATATTATATTCAACCCCTGTATGTTTTTTAAATGTTTTCTTTTCATCTGGGCAAAGAGTTGGCCTTGTGCACACTAGCAATGGGGTGATGCAATGTTCTATTCAGCATTGTGGTGGAAATAGGAGGAGGATGCAGATAGACCAAGGTTCTGACCTAGGGCAAAAGATAAATGAAAGAAGGAAGTCTAAGTCACATCACACCTCAGAATCATGTCCTGACTGCTGGGAGTACCTCCCCACCTTGGAGTTGTTTTCTGACTGGTGGTTGCACAAATTTTCTCAAGTTTTCTCTCAAGCAGCAAATATTCCTCATAATTCACAGATAATTAAGTCTGGCTGAAACAGAATTTTTCCCTGCCAAGATCTTTTCCCAGGCAAGAGGTAATTCAGAATCAATACCAGGTATGTAGCAGAAGTCAGCCTGACTGTGCCATACAGAGGTAATAGAGCCTGCAAAATGACCCCAGAGGGACAGGATTCGTGCCTTCCCCCAGCCTTTGGACATGATTAGCCATTGTTAGTCCTGTAGTGTATTCATCTCAGAGCTGCAGAACCTCTTTGTAACAAAGACAAATGTATATTGTATTTCTCCAGCTAAAAAGAGATGAAGCTGGCAATTTATAATGTTGAATTGCAAGTTCAGCCGAGTTTGGTGGTTTGCAGAGCTTAATCCTCTTTATTTAAAGTTTTATTCAGTGTGGCTGCTTCATTCTGAGCAAATTTTTCAACTGACCCTCAGAAGATGGGGAATCATTTACAGCCTTTGACAGATTTGATCTCTTATCATTTTTAACTGGGGATTTGGAGATGTAATTATTTTAATGCTTTTTTAATTTGAAAATTAAACTTGCATTTATTTTATGAATAAAAGGACTAATGAGTTTCTCAAAGGGAAAGCCCTGCAATGAAATAACAGAAATGTACAGTAAGAACACAGCCTTAGAGCTGGTTTGGGAGGAGCTCTCTTTGAGCCAATTCTAAGATCAAGATTGTTGCCATGTTCATTTTTGGAAGCCTCCTCCACGGATTTTTCATTTGTGTATTCATTAGACTGAAAGCCCACAAAGTGCAGTTGATAATTACCATCAATGGTCTGGTTTGAATTCTTTTCAGACAAAGCTGATAATTCAGCTAAGTATCTGAATGGCTGAGGCTGCTTAATACCAGCCTGCTACGTTGCCTTTCATTTCTTCTCTTGAAGGCCTTTGTGAAGCAAAGCGAGGGCACACACACAGATTATCCTCAGCTTTTCTTGGTGGGGAGATGCCAGCTTCCCTGTTGATGTCTATTGCATTTTTGCTGTGGGACATTTGGGCACAGCAACCGTGTTCTAACAGAAATTAACAACCTTTTATTTTACAACAGTGCAGATTGAAAATAGTTGTATCAAGCAGCAGATCAAAATGGTCTCTCCTACCTGTGATTTAGGCAAAATTTGGACCATTCACTCTTCAAGAACAGGCATGCAGCAGGTATCGCTCTATTGTGAGGTTTCCCATTCTTTAAAAGATGTAGGAAAATGTAGGGTGACAAGAAGCCCTCTGCTACAAAAAGAACGTGGAAGATGATGCAAAGTCATTTTAATATCACAGCTTGCAGGCTTTGGATGGCTGTTCAAGGCTAGTAATAGCTTGTGCTAAGAGTTACTCTTTTTAAAATTTTAATGATAGGGACATCAAAATGTGTAACAAAGGGTTGTGTGAGAAAAATGACTTGAACGCAACCCAGTCTCCTGTCAGTCCCCAAGACAAAATTCCACAAATAAGGACTGGAAGTGAAAGAGGTTGAACACCCCAAATGCAGCTTCCAGACTGTAACTAGGCTCTCATCTTCCCCCCACCATGGTGGCTGCTTTGTAGGGGTAGAAGAAATAGTTGCTGAACATGCAGAGCACCAAAGGATGCTCCTGGCTGAGACTTCTGATAAGCCTGCTGTTAGTGTGTTCTCCCATGTAATTATCCATATTTAGTACTCTTTAAATGACTATTGAAAGTTCCCCAAAATTTAAATAAAGTTGGCTTGCTAATGAAAATCAGAAAAACGAGGGAACTGTGACCTTGATAAAATTTTCCATTTTAAAATATTTCTGGTACAGCATATTTATGCTTTTTTGCAAGGAGTGCCTAGGAAAGGGTGCTACAAAACTGCCAGGCATCAGCAAGCAGATAACTCAACATTTTGATATTTTTGGCTTATGTAACTCACAACATCCAAAGATCATGAAACACCTCAAACTTCAGACTACTCTTGTTTCGTGGATTAGAAGAGAAAGGGGACAGCTCTCAGTCCTCTGGTAATGGCTAAAAATTAGTGGAAACCTTTCCTTTGCATTATTTTATCACACTTTAAATCTGTGTGATTTTTTTCCCCACCAAACAATGTGATAATTTAGGTAGATTTTTGTACTGGCAGCCACAACACAGACGGTATGGTGAAATTAATGGAACTTCTTTTGTATGAGAGCTGTCGTGCCCGAACACGTCGACTGTTATTTTTAATATCTCAGCTCTGTGCCAGCTCTCGTCCAAAGACAGCTCCTGCAGCGTGCTCAGCACCCACGCTCCCTGCGCTGGCTCCAGGGGCTGACGGAGGGGAGGACCTGTGGTCAGGTCACCCATGGATCCCTGTGGCTCCCCACAAGCTGTGCAGCCCCAGGGCTGCTGCAGGAACTGGCTGGACTAGGGGGATGGATGGAGTTTGGGATGGTTTGCCAGAGCAGATTACACTGGGGTCTGTCACAGCAGGTTAAATGAAAGCACGCCTTTTGATTTACAGCACTGTCCAGGTTTGCTAATGCAGAGAGTTTCAGGTTTGTGTGGAGGGGCATGTTACAATCAGATTCTTACTTTATTTTTCTTCTGAATAGAAATGAAATGTAGTAAAACATTTCATTTTCCTAGCCTGGTTATTTTTTCAGCATGGGTCATTGCCAAATCACTGCATTACCATCGACATGCCTGAAATATTTATCTTGCTTCAGTTACATTTCTCCCGAGCCCTGGCTGGCTGTGTCTGCCAGATAACTGAGGGTGCAAAGCCTGGAGCTTTGCTTTAGGAGTGGAGGTAAGTCATGTTGTGTAGGCTGAGGTGTTCTAGCTTCTGCATACTATTGCTCATGCCTTGCAGTCCTTGGAGTCACCTTGCTGCCTTACTCTACAGACTTCTTTAAGTGCTGCAGTGCTGTTTGTTACTAGGTGGAGAGCAGGCCTGAAGATTGCTTTGAGGAGGAGGTTGTTCCAGCTCTGGAGTGGCAGCATCCAGACCCTATTTACGTTGTTTTTCTGGTCTCCTGAATTCAACTGTAGTTATGCAGAGAGAAGCTGTTTACTTATTTTGCATGGCTCCCACATGTCATTTAAGCATTATTAACAGGAGGGTTACTACCTCCCAAATTTCTAATTAAGGTCTTCCCTTCAGTCTATTAGCTGTGCTTTTGTGGACATATTCTTTAATTAGTTCTGACTTTCTGACTCCAGTGCAAAGTAGTTTTTAACTACTGTCTGCAATGCCCACGAGTGGTGAGTCAACCTATTAAAAATTAAAAATCAATTTTAGTTTCACCAAATGAACCAAGTGCTATTTCATCTTACTTTCATTATCCCAGTGTCTGAGAATCCAGGTGTTGGTGAGAGCTTTACAATCGGGGAGCAAAAACAGCCATGTCCACAGTCCCTGGGTGAGGAAGGGGTTGTGCCCCCATGACCATACCAGACCCTCATCCCAAGGAAAGGAGGGGGTGTATAGTAGAAGGAAATAAAAGGTGGGCACCTTGGTAGGATGCTGAAATCCCTGGGTTTTGATGTCTGCCCTGTTGTGGATGTTGACCTGGGCCCACCTGGCAGCAGCTCTGGGGGAAGGAAACCCCACAGATGCTTCTTTTCCTGGTTTTGCCACTCTGAAAAAACAGCCTCTTTTTTCACAGCCCTGGGGAAAACATCTTAGAGACTTCAGGCAGCAAAACCCTGAAGATAATGGCTCAGGCCATTTTTATCTGGGTCCATATTTACCTTTTGAAATCACACCTATGCCCTCAGCACATAGACATCCAGCCTGGGTCCAGTGCATGCTATGGTTCCCATCCTGGGTGTGATAGAAGTGTGGGGTAACACACATCGACTCCCAGCTAATGATTACCACCCACAAAAAGCCATTCCCACTCTTCCCTCCACCTCCCACTAATGCCTTTTCATCCCTTCAGGGAGCTAAACTGGCAGAAAACTCCCCTTCTGCTGGTTGGGGGTTGGAGCAGGGACAAGACTAAGCTTGGGCCAGGGAGAGCCACCATCATCCCTTGCAGTGGCTGCTAGTACTTCATGGACTGTAAGGAGCAATGTGTGGACACCAGAGTGTCCAGGGGATCAGAAGGGAAAGGACATGCACCTGCAACAAGGAAGAGCATGACTCCCCTTGAACATATGTGAAGATTCTCATCTAGATTTGCAGCCCTCAGAAAAGGAAAATTTTGAGGCACAGAGCTGTGATGGGGCCCTTTGTTCATGCTGCCATGATCAGATGCACACTGGTTCAGAAATCTGCTCAAAGCCACTTGCAAGATCAAGGCCTTTCTTTGTAGCCTCTTTGGACCAAAGATGGACCCCTTTTCTAAAATGCTTCACATCCCTGCAGCCTTTGCAAAGTGAGGAAATTATGCCAGTCTGCTGAAACATTCATGTGAAAACTTTGTTGGCTCAGACTTGGTGTTCACCTTTGTGCTCAGGCTTGATTTTCTAAGTTTGTGCATAATTACTAATGTATTCATTAAGAGTATTTCCCATGGTGCCAAACAACTCTAAATAGATACCAGAACAGAGGGTCAATCCAACCACTGTACATAAAAGGTGAAAAAAAAAATCTGTAAAGAACAGGTCAAGAGGAGTCTGATTATGGAGCATCTTTGAAAAAGATTCATATATAATTTTGGGTATATATTTTAAAATTTAAAAATTCACAGACCTTATTGATTCTATGTTAACTAGAACTAAGGATAAATTATTTTCACAAACCAAAATATAATAATTATATTGTGCATATAATTTAAAACATATTACAGCACATCCAATGCTCTCTGAAAATAGTAAATTATTCACAAATATTGACATTTTTTGTCAAACTTTCATACTTGGCTAGACAGTTTTCCACAAGTAGAAGAAAACCAGTATGGTCTGAAGTGTTTTCTGGACTATGGCAATATTCTTCAAGTGTTTTTGCTAGCATCTGAGTGGCAAAAATTATGCAGTACTAAATTATGAGGTGCTGGGAAAGAAGACTTAATTCCAGAGCCTCTATTGTAATTTTAGTTGAATTCTTTTTCTAGGATCATGATCAGCAAGAAAGGAGGACTTTCAGAGCTAAATTAACAGATTAAAAGAGAGTATAAAGAGGAAGAGCCTAAATGCATTTGACATTGGAGAATGTTTTGGATGAATTAACCTGGAGCTGGGACTGACTAGGGGTAGGAAACAAAAATATAATGCAAGGATGATTGAACAATGGGACAGGTTGTCCTGACAAGTTATGCAATATCTGTATATGGAGACTTCCAGCATCCAATAGGACAAAGTAACAAGGTCTGAAGCCAATGCTGACCTAGCTCTGAGCCACAAGTTGGATCTGAGATCTGATATCCCTTCCTGCCTGAGTGACTTGGCACTTCAGAGTGAATGGGTCTACCACAGCCTAAAGTGAAGTGTGCTCATAGCAAAACCTCCAGTCCCAAACACCTGACAATGTCTGTTTGGAGTTTGCCAAATCTGACTGCCTCAGAACAACCCAGAGCTCATGACCAGGGCAAGGGAACTTCATCCCTTACCAAGTCAGGATCTGTGCATGGCAATAGGAGCATGATCTGCTCATCCATAGGACCTGTGTGCTCCATTGCTCCTGCTCCCCTGCCTAAAATGGGCCTTACCCACTTAGGTCAGATCCATAATCTAAAGGGATGCTCATGGAAACCATTTCCCTGCCACCAGTGATGCAGCAGAGCCTCCAAAAGAGAGACAAAGGCAGAGGAGAGGCTGACAGGGCTGTGTTGGTATCTTCCCCTGTCTGGAAGCCATGTCCTTTGGATGGAAGACCCAGCCCCTGGGCTCAGGGCCCTCATTCTGGTTCTGAATCTGCCCCATTTTGCCTTGGCTTGTTTTCATGGTCCAGCACCTGCACTGCTGGGGTTCCCCCTAAGATCAATTGGCATGGAGGGGCCCACACAGACACCAGCTGGGGATCTCCTGTGATGCCCAGGTCTTCAAGGCCCTCCATCTTTCTCAACTCAAAGGACAATGTCCTCACATGCTGGCATGTGAACTCAATGACATATCCATGGTCCAGAGGTACCTAAAATAGCCAGTCTCCAGGAGGATATTTGGGGACCACTGTCCATCTTCTGTTTGGGGTTTTTTAGGGCTCTGGCCAGGCTTTGTGCAGCTCTTCCTTTGCCACTGCTGGAAAACCATGAAGCATGGTGGGCATCTGGACCCAGAGGAGTTGTGCTGCCTGGTACATGTGAGGGATGACCCCCAACATCTCAATAAGCACCAGGATCTCTGCAGCCAGGACTTAGCTCAGCACACATTAAACAAGCCCCTGTGAGGAAGGGGAAAAACCTACCCACAACAGCTCCCACCAGCTGATCAGCTCAGCACTGCAGCTGGATCCTCAGGCACGGGTTGCAGGAGGATTTTATTGCATCTCAGAAGGGAAAGACTAATTTCCTCACATCTCCAGCAGAACATCCCACCTGTTTTGCAAATCCTTTGGCAGTATTAGTCATTTATGCCTATCAGTAATGATTTTCCAGGCTTCCCTTCACAGCCAGTAACTAGGAGGAAAAAAAAAGCCATAACAGAAATTGTTTGTGTTTCTAAATCATAAACATCAGCATTGTGTTATCCTAACAGCTATCATCTTTATTTTTAGGATATTTAATCAATTTGAATGCTTTCAGATGTATTTTAGTCAGACCACTTTGCTCTAGCGTACCTCCCAATTCTGGTTGCCATGGCATAACAATGATTTCTCTTCCAGCTAAAAATAAACCTTCAGCAACAAATGTATTAGCCATAAAAAAAAACAAAAAACAAACAAAACAAACAAACAAACAAAAACCCCAAAAAAACAAAAACAGAAAAAAAAACACCAAAAAGCCAAAACCACCAAAAAACCAAACCATGATGAAAACAAAGCACCTTCCCATGTACCAATTCATGTTACCCCACACAGCTCTTCCTTTGGCACCAGTTGTACAAGGCCTTTGATGGACCCTCTCTGCCTCTCCTTTCCTACTTGCACACTTTTATACTCTGGTTAAGGAAATGCAGACAAATGCCTAAAACGTTGCAAACATTTTAAAAACAGCATAAAATCAAGTGCTGTCACAGAGACCACTGGTCCTCAGTGATGCAGAACTGCCTGTCCTAAAGCCTCCATAGCTCCTGGGCTCTGTTGGGAGAAATGTTTTCTTTCTTTGGCATGAATCCAAGCAAAGGAAAAAACCCTCCCTCACCAAAGAAGCTGATAGCAGACAAAGTTGGGGCATGAGGTGCTTCTTCTCCAGCATGGAGGTAGCCCCAAGCCCACACATGCTTAGCCACCTGTGACCTTGTCAGGGTGGTAGGGGATGGGTGAAGTTCTACTGCAGCCTGGTACAAGGCACTTCATCCCTTCTGGTGAAAAGTTTTCTCCTTTGTAGCTATATGTTTTTGTAAAAAATAAAATGCTATGCCACATATTTAACAATAAAATTAAATTACTGAAAACCAAAAAACAAACAAGTCACCTATGAACATCTCCGCATGATTTGCAAGTGTTAATTTAGAGGTGCAGAAGGCTACAGCGATGATAGAGATCATAAAAATTAATGTTGGTAGGTTCAGGGAGGTATTTTCTTTCATTTTGATTACAAAAATCTCTTCCTTTCTCTTACAGTCCTCTGTGAGTGCAGTGCAAAAGGAAGAGGGCAAGTCTGGCCAGGTCTGTCCTGCCCTGCCCTTGTGTCTCTCAGCCCAAAGGACTTGGTAACCTCCCCAGTGAGCCCTGGAAGGAAATGCCTCAGCCACACAGATCCCAGCATGCCTGCACAAGGGTGTGGAGGAGAGCACGCACCTTGTTCTGCTCCTTGCTACCAGAACAGCCATGGTGAACACAGGGCAAAATGGTAACCTGAACACTTCTGAAGTTCACTTAGAGAAACAAGACTGAAGCAAAGGAAGGAGTGCTTTCTGTGATTTTGTGCAAGATGACTGACCCTTTCCCAGACTGTCCATATTTGCCAGGTCCTTCCATTTGCTGGTCCTCATGCTCCTCTTTTAGCCTGTGAGACTGATCTTTGTCTGTCTTTGTAGAGACAGTAGCTGCATAAAGGAAGGAGAGGAGTGACTCCTGGCCCCAGGGACTGCCTGGCTCCTGTCCATGCCACTGAACTCCCCATTCTTGATGTCATCGGCACCCTGCTTACAATATGCATGCCTATCTATCTATCTATCTATCTATCTATCTATCTATCTATCTAATACACCAGTAATGTTGCTGTCCTCTTGTAGTTGCTGAGAGCAGAAAGGTTGGTGGCTTTGAGAGTGCTTCCTTGTGAACTTGTTTCCTCAGTTCCTACAGGGACAGGCAGCAGCAGGGTGATACTGATGGTTCCATGGTTAAAGCCTGGCAGGTGTGGGGCAAGGAAAGCTCAGTTTTCCAAGGCCTGTGTGTCAAGGCTGGGGAGCTCAGTGGGTGTCCCCAGCCTGCAGCAGAGGCACATACTTCCAACATGCTTGCAATGGGTGCTCAGTCCCCCTCCAACAAAAAACAGATGGAGCATGAGAGTTTCTGTAATTGGCAGCTCTTTCAGCCCAGGAGATGCCCCGGGGCTCAGCACTGGTGTGAATGCTAGCACAGTGGCTAACCAACCCAGCAGGGTCTGAGCAACTGAACTCCTTGTTTTACCTGTTGCTAATGCCAACATTTTAATAAAAAAAAACCACCCTTACCTGGGAGAGGAGTAAAGCACTACCTGAATAGAGCTGGACTGAGATCCTATCCCAAATTTGTAACTAAGCCAGGACATCACTCTCCTACTTTTTTTCACAAAACATGGCCCTCAGCCCTGGAGCTTGTATTTGGGTAAGAGAACAAAGCTATGCTTTATAGATGGGTGGATTAAGGTCTCAGGTAGAAGACACCATGGCTGGGCCAGCATCCCCAGTTGTGACCTGAGAACCTGCAGGCCTGGAGAGGCTCTCCAAAAACACATTTGATGTTTCTTCCTTCTCTGGCCCTCAGGCTTTGATAAACAGACAAGGTTCACCCCATCTCCTCTCCTCACTAGTGCCATAACCACAGCAAATAAACCAGTCTCATTAACACTGCTGATGGTCTTTTTGAACATTGCTTTTCCATAGTTACTGTCCAGCCTCCTCCTCTCATGTCTTACCAGCACAGGTTTGAAGGAACAGGAGGGCATGTTCCACACGAGCTGTGCTGCTGAGCTCACAGTGGAGGGACTCACGAGCTGAGTGAGGATGATGGGGAAGTTGGAGCAAAGATTTTGGAGCCTGACTGTGCTTCCTGTCCCATGCCAATACCACCAGTCCTTGAAGGAACACGGCTTTCCACTCGCTCTCTTTCCCCTCTGGGCTGTGGGAAGAGTGAGAAGGTGGTGGGTCTGTCTCCAGGTCCCAGGTCATGGCAGAGGGGCTGTGGGGCTTTGGCTGCACTTTCCCCCAGGGTCTGGCTCCTGAGGAGGGTGTGTAACAGGACATGGGCACAGAAATTTCTGGAAGGGCTGCTCAGTCTTGAAATTGCTTTTGGGAGAGATAATGAAGGAGAGCAGATCCATTTTCTGCCCCAACTCAGCAAAGCTGCCTTTGCCGGGCTTAAAAAAACACTCCTCTGTCTCTCCATCTGAGTTTCTGTTTTCCTTTGGAGCTCACATTTTTTCCTTTTTGCTGCATGAGGTCAGCTGACAATTTCAAAGAGCTTTAAAATCCCTATTGTGGTATTTAATGGTTTTCCCAGAGCATCTTCCCTGTGTTTTATTCTGCTCCTCTCTTTGCTCATTATATTCATATTTTCTTCTTGAATATGTGTCTCCAATTAGCTACAGAAGACCCTTCCCTCCTGAAATTATTTATTACTAGTTCATCATCTTGGAAACCAACTGTTTTCCAGCTCTGCTTTTAATAGATGAGGTCATTTCTCTTCATAGAGACCCGAACCTGAGTTTCTGAGAACAAAAAATCCCTCTGTTGATTATCAGCATTGTCATTGTTTGAGCTTTATTTATATGGTTTCTTTCCACCTTTCCTCACAAAGAGAGGCTAAACCCGCTCTGATGCACTGCCTATCATGACTGTCAACTGTCTGGCACTGTCATTAGTTTCACTGAAGCCAGAGGGATTTCTCTGCACTCAGCTAAATGTGTTTATGTGGGCTTGAGAACAAAAAAGAAATGACAATATCTGAAAACTTTTGATAATTTATGTATCTAGTCTTCCACCCCACTAATGGAATCCCTGTGGAGGGTGAAACAAATTGCCACTGGTCTGAAACAGGATCATGCAACCTAAAATAGCCCCATGCTGCCTCACTCCAAACTGCTTGGCATTTTTTCTGTCATCTGTCTGGTGGACCTAAAACAGCAAGGGTGCCTCAAAACGCAGCATGTTTATGGCCAAAAGAGCTCCCTGACCTGTTTGGCAAATGCAAAGAGAACAAGGAGTTAAAAGGCAAGAAATATATTTATTTTAATTTATCTGAAAAACCCATCCTGGAGGCTTCTTCAGAAAATGTTGCAGTGTGCAAAAAGATGCCATAAACTGGTGCACTCTCAGTGCTTCCAGCACTAAGCACATTATAAACATACTGCTTTAAGGTCAAAGAGGTGGCAAATCTGTGGGAGAATCTCGCATCAGACTCATAAGAGCTTAAAAAAATCATAGGTTTTTAATGACCTCTCCCTCCTCCTCCTCCTGTGAGCTGCTTGCCTGGTCACTGAATTGTTTTCCTGCTGCTTGGATGTCATCCAGGAGCAGAAGAGAAGTGTCCAAAGACTGTGTGCTGGTCTCTGAATGCACAGCATGTGCTGCTGCCCCTTCACAGGAGAAGAGGCACTTTGAGATGACAGACAAGTATTTCAACATCACTATCGAGGCTGAGAGCCCAGCTCACCCCTGGGCACATCAAACATCTGCACAGCTGTGACTTTGGGCTGTGGGAATCACACCTGCCAGTGGCTCACTGCATGGCACTGCTGCCAAATCATCACCTGAGGGAGGACTGGCAGCCAGGTAAGGTGGTTTGAAGGTGGTTTCCATCAGGACTGCACATTCAAGGGGTGACATTGACACCTTGGTCAGCTTAGTGTTGAGGACACTGCTCAGAGGAGGCTGGTCATCACTCTAGGGAAGGCAGAGTCTGCCAAGCAGACACCAAACCTGTGTGAAATGCCAAACCTGAAACACTCTTTGAGTTTCATCTGGTTTTCCATGCTCTTCTTCCCACTCTGGTTTCATTCAAAGGCCTGCATTTCCGTTTAACACTGTAAAGGAGATGTTGTCTTTAACTTATCCCTGTCCTTTGAAAAGTCATATCCAGAATAGATATCTAATGAGGCCAGGTAAAACACAGGCATGTTCACATGCTTAGATGTCTATGACTCACTCTGACCTTTCCTGACACAGCTCTTTCTAAGGGTGGGACTGTACTTAAAACTACAGGTACCGTGCATTGTACCTATGTATCGATAAATACATGTACATGTGTGTGTATACACTCATACAAAAAGTCTTTAAATCTGTATTTACATGAAAAATACATATGAAGCTAAAATAAATACATATGTAGTTAGATTTTGATAGCACTACAGCTGAATGGATCATAACCCACCTTCAAATGTACAGTCTCTGTCTGCTAGTACTGTGAGTAGGTTAACTGTTGGTTAGTTCTTTTTCTGTGTGCACATATCTGCTGAATTAAGAAAATGACTGATTTCCTTGTGTAAAAGTATAAGTAAAAAATGCATAATGGAGGATGCTCTAATGAGCTTGCACAGGAGACCCAGTACTGAGAGCACCTGCCTCAGCCAGACTCACTCCTCCATCAATTCAGAAATCTTGGTAAGAGCATCCAGCATGTTAGGGAAAGCTTTTAGCTGGCTAATTCGTGATTATTATCCCCAAGGAAATATGATGCCCAAAAGAAAGGTGATGGTGGGCACAGCTCCCCCAAAATCTATTCTGGGGTCTGGTTTTCCACTTCATACACTGTGGGAATCTGCTGTGGAGCAGAGCAGCCCTCCTTTCTCAGTCTGCTCACAAGGGATAGAAGACTCCAAACTCCCCTGGTGGGTTTCCAAATTTCCAGATTGCAACAGATTCAAGATTTTTGACGTTGTTTGCGTTCCAGATTGAAGCAAGATTGAAATTTCCCCTTGGACCATGTTCCTAGTGGAAAAAAAATCACTTCTGAGTCAGAAAAAAATTAATTTTAATTTAGAACTGGGATATTTTTAATCAGAAAAATATTCTGGAACATTTATTTAGAACCACAGATCAGAAAATGCCTGTTTCTATACACATCCCTATAGTAAAAGAAAATATTTTTGGAGGAAATATCTCAATCTGCTCCAAATGTTTAGGGTTTTTTTTCTTCCCACATTTAAAAAAACAAACAACAAACCCAAACAACCCTCGCAGTATGGCCTAAGATGATATTCTGGATTTATCAAAATGCTTTTGGACATAAAATACCTAACCAGAACCACCCGCACTTGGTTTTGGTTCCTTGAGTCCTCTTTAGGAGCTTGCTCCTTTCTCCCATGGGACACCCTGGTCACTCCTGTGGCAGCCAGAGCTACCTCCTCCTGCAGCTCCAGGCACAGCAGGCAGCTGTGCAGGAGCATCCAAGTCCCAGCTCAAGCCACAGCTGCTCTTGTAGCTGCAGGGAAAGTAATTGCTGGCCTTGCTACTCTCTGGGATGCTGGAGCTGGCCAGGAAATGGAGCTGGGAATCAATTTTTACAGGTCAAAAGTTAATAGAACTGTTCTTATAACACAGGCACCTTGACAATCAGCTTTGACGAGCAGTTCAAGAAAGCTCCTGTGTACTCCTTCGAGCTCCTTGAGCTTCCATGTAACAGAGGCTCTGCTGTTAAATTGAAGTAGCAAAAGCACAAAAAAGTGCTGAAGAATTGGAGCAGCAAGTCTGAGAAAAGCTGTGTCTAGAGCAAGGGAAGGAAGTGAGGAGATACAGGAAAGCAATTCCTCTGAGACCCCCCTTCTGAATAGTGCTGTCCAGATCTTGTGTTTATGGAGCTGCAAATGTCTGCATTGTGTTGTTTTTTTCCTGAGTTCTGGGTTCGTGGGTCAGTGCAGAACAAAGAGGGATTGCTAAAATAACCACAGCAATATTTTCTAGCTTTTTCCTACTTCTTTTTCCTTGATCTTATTCTAACTTGTCTTTATTAGTAGAATTAATGCAGAACTAAACCCTTAATCCTCTACACACCGACTAGCCACAGTACTGTCCATGGGGGCATTATGGCAGGGCAAGGACTGAGTCATGGAGCTCAGGAATAATTGACTAAAGTAGCAGCAGAAGACTGCACAGCTCATTTTCATCTGCACTTTGTTGAACAAGGGCCAAAGTTCCACCACTAATGTGCAATTTGTTGTGGGACACTTGGGCACATCAGCCCCACAGCAGTGCTGGCACATACCTGTATTCTCTGTACATCTATGTTAGTCTCTAAATACCATTTTCAGCCAAGGTTTTCTTGTGAATAGTTATAAGACTTGGAAAATCTTTTGTTCAGACTGGGACTGACTTGGGCAATGGCAAGAAAATACCCTGAAAATGCTTCCTGTCACTCTGTGCAGCACTGGTGGGATTTAGGGTTGGAGAGTCTGAGCAGTGGACACGTTGCAGGGACAGTGCAGTTTGTCAATATTTCACCTCCTGCCTCCATCCCATCCCTCCTGTCTGCCATGTCCCAACATCGATGTCTGTATGGCCTTGCAGTGACATTGTTCTCATGGCAAAAGCATTTATTAAACTTCCTGTGTTGGGTTTGCATAGCTAGGTCTCGGTAGCAGGGAGGCTACAGAGGTGACTTCTGTGAGAAGCTGCCAGACGCTTCCTCCATGTCCAGCAGAGCCAATGCCCAGCTCCAGGGCAGACCCACTGCTGGCCATGGCTGAGCCCATCAGCCACGGTGCTAATGCCATCAGCAGGCTGGGGGTGGATCCTTGGAGGGGACACAACTGACCCAAATGACCCAAAGGGTTATTCCAAACTGTGTGATGTCAACTCAGATATAAAAGCTAAGGAGAGGAGGAAGATGGGAGACAAATAAATTCATTATTTACAATGTTTGCCCTCCAGAGCCAATGCTAAGTGTGCTGAAGCCCTACTCCCCAGGAAGCGGCTGAGCATTGCTTGCTGATGGGAAGTAGAGAGTAAAACCATGGGTTTTTTTCTTTGCTTGTGTGCATGCAAACTTTCTCTTTTGCTTTAGTTAACTGCCTTATCTCAACCTGTGAGTCATTTTCCATCTTATTTTCTTTCCCCTGTCCAGCTGGGAAAAGGAGTGATAGAGCAGCTTGGTGGGGACCTGGCATCCAGCCAAGGTCAACCCACCACAGCTACAAATCTAAGTTAAGAAAAATTTCCATGTTAAAACTGTCTCATAGGCTGCCTGCCAGCAGCTTTTAAAAGAAAAAGGAAAAATCACTCTTTAGAGTGAAAAGAAGGAAAAAGTTGCTAAAATTTATGCTAGGCTTGCATACAAAATCCATCGAATTTTCATGCTGGCAAACATGAGGACTGGGTATATCAACAAAGCTGTTAGAAATTGAGTTGTTGAACACCACAAATAAAGAAAGGCCCCTGACTGTAGAGCTGGGCCCAGCCCCTCCTCTGTGAGCCTGGGACTCTACAGTTGCCTGCTTGCTACAAATACAGGTCCAGGTTCCAAGCGCCTTTGCTCTTCGAAAACAGAAATTGCCTTTTAGATGGGTGTTTTTACAGAGTTTGAAGCAGTGACTGAGCATTCACCCACTAGCTCAAGATACATATGGGCTTTCTGATCAAATTGCTTCAGTTTTTTTGGATGCTGTTTTTTCCAGAGTTACTGGTGTAAGAGCGCTGCTTGTTTTGACAAGGCGACATACCTGCAACACAGTAAAGGTGACCAAAGTGGCCTGTGCCAGCAGTGTCCAGACATTCCAGGCTGCCTCCCTGCAGCAGGGTGTGTGCTACCACCACCCTCCTGCCTTGCCACCAAGGCTTAGGAATCCAAGAATGAGCAACAGGTTCACTCCTGGATCTGCAACAATTAAGCAGCAGCTATCCCTCAGGTCTGTGTATCCTGCTTGTTATCTCACTGACCTTTGGTTGGTCTATGCTACATTTTAGCTTCACTTTCTGCCATTTTTTCAATTATTTGCTCACTCAAAATTTGTTTTATAGGGTTGTAAACCAATGAGGTTGGATTAATGAGCGTGTAAACAGCTTGGATCATACCCTCCTTCCCATTTCACACACTAACTGGATTCCTGTGTTATGGTATCTGTCTCTGATTTGATAGATCAGAAATCCTTACTATCAGACTGCCAATTTCATGGGCCAGTTCCCTCAGCACTGGGGATGGAGATTATCTGGTCTTTTTAGCTGGAATATATTAAACTTGAAATTTAGCTTCCATCTGTAGCAGAGTAATTTCCATTTCTCTGAACACTTCCATTAGTCATCCTGGCTCTGACCCTGCAGTCTAGATAATTATTCCTATTGAATTGCAGCACCAAGCTAGTCTCTTATTTTTTGAGACCTGAATAAATTGTTACTCCTTTTAACCTGAGCAGGAAGCTGAATGTCAGGATGTCACAGATAATTTCATTTGGGAAGGTAAATCAACAGGAGGCATTGAGTGGCTCTGAAGAAGTTTTGTTGGTTTGCTTGCAAGGAGGTGCAAAGACCAGAACAAAATGCTCTAATGGGTTCCCAGCTGCCTGTCCCAAGCCCATATGGATGGTGCTGGAGCAGCCAAGACCAGGCAGGGCTTCCCACAGAGCTGGGGCTACTGTCACTGTGGCCACCCTACCCTGCCAACAGTCAGCCGCAGTGCCTCCTGTCCCAAGCATGCAACATTTTGTTCATCTTTGACAAATTCTTCTCATTAGCATACCGTTATAATTTACTTTTGTTATCTTTCTGTTAACTTAAACCAAATCTGCTTGTGCCCACTTGACCCAAGGTCATCGTCTGCAATGAGATTTTCTATAACCAGTTAGATGGGTAATAAAATAGGTTGAGGTAATGTCACCCTTGTTTGGTTCAATGACAAATGAACTGCTGCATCCAAGAATACCTGGGGCTTGTACTATTTTCCAGATAGCAGCTCTGAACTTCATATGATATGATTCTCAAGAATGTCTATTTCTGCTGAAACTGCAAAGCGTTCTCCCACTTCTAAAGCTGCTGCTTGGAGTGTGTGGCAGAGCACACCGAGTCCGTTTCACAGTTCCTAGTTCCCCAATCATCTTTTCCAAAATTAGCTGATAACATCCCTGGTTTCTGTTTGCATTGGTTTCTCTGTTTCCTTAACAGCTCATAGATGGGTCACTGTTCTTTCTGCTTATCTGTTTGTCTATTTATCCATCTATTATCTTCTATCTACGTGTCATGGTCATTGCTTTTGCTCCACCATTGTCTGTACAATATCCACATTTTCTTCCCTTTGCTCACTCTGACCAGCTCCCTATCAAGTTTGCAAACACTGCAGTTGTGTGTTTCTGATCTTGTGCACACTGTTACCTGTATCAGGCCCAGTCCCTCCCCCTCTGCACTTCAGTCTATAGGAAAGCTTTTTTTAACAGTTGGATTTTCCCTCTGTCCTTCCTTTTCTCATTGCTTTGTCCATTGAAATCTCTGTTTTTAAATTGCTTTTCTCTGTCTCTGTAGTAAAATGAAGTGAATGACTTTACTGAGTCTCACATGACCTCCTCCTCTCAAATTACTTTTTGAAAACTTTTCTATTTCTAGGCTTGTCAGCATTTATCCCACCCTACTGATAGCTTAGGCATGCAGGTGAAGTCCCTTTGCCAGAAGTCCCATTCCTGGAAATGTCTATTATTGCAGCAAGAATGTGATGAGTGTTGTGTTCACGCTGTGCTACCATGAGGGATGTCACATGAGTTTTCTTTGTCCTGGACCCCTGAGTGCTTTTCAACATTATTATCAAAAACTTTTAAGAATTTGCTGATTATTTGGTGGAAGTTAATCAAGCTGAAAAGTAGATTAACTGCATTAATTCACTTCCATTTAGCTTTTACTGGAGTTTACTTCTTCAGCAGTTATTTGCTGAACTTGGAGATTGCTTACTTCATCTTGTGAACAAACCTTTGTGTCTACCTGCCTCTGTAAGTGCCTGTAGCTTTTATCTTTAAAGGTTATCAAGGCAGGTGTAGGTATACAAGAGACAGCATCTTGACTCATCTGCCCTGGCCCCTGGCTGTGGCTGGAAGTGTTGACATAGCAGTGCCACTGGTTTTTGTTGGGATCACATGGAGTGTTGCACCTCTTGGGATGGCCAGACATAACTCTGGCAGGAAAGAGGTGATCCAAGGAAAGCAGTAGCAAACCCATTGTTGTGATGATGTGAAAACAATCCTTCTTGAAAACAGGCCAAAAGGCTTTTGCAGACATAGGCTGGGCTGTTTGAATAGCCATCATACCCCCTGGTAGCTGACTGTACCACTCCCCCCATCTAGCTGGGGTTGTCACCATGAGAGCAGGACCCCATCAGAGCTATATGAACACTCCCCATGCTGCTGTGGCAGCCCTTCATTCTGCTAAAATCCCTGGGGACCTTGCACTGAAACAGGGCTGGAGCACTCAGCAATCCCTTACAGGGCTGCCCGTGGGGTTGCCCACCGAGGGTAAATAATGAACACCTGGGGTGGGATTTCACCCAAGTATGCACACCTAAAACTAAAGGCAAAGCAGATATCTATACCCCACCGAGTTAATGGAGCCTAAAGAGTGACTCAGGCACTCAGATTTAGGTATATGCTGGAAGGTGAGAGGAATAAATTTAGGAGTCCACCAAATGAAGCTAAATCCTGTCTTTGATGACTGATAAAATTTTCATCTTCTCCAAAGGTTTTCTAAATCCCTATAGCTGTAAACCCAGGCACTTAGTAAACAGCGGGAGGCTTTTCTGCAAGGTCAGTCACAGACCTAGCCAAAGCTAATGGTTATTGCCCCATCACACACATTCCCCATCCATCCTTGGGCTGGAGAAGCTTCTCCAATCCCCACCTCATGCCCCTGTGCTAGAGCTGGAGGGAGAGCAGCAGCTGCTCCTCTTCTGCCCCACATGCTGTGCCACAGATGGGGTGGGTCAGCACAGCTGTTGGGTGGCAGATGCAGGAGTGGGGAAATAGTCACTTCTTCCTTTCCATTACTCATGCTGTTCAGTGTCTGGGGAGGGAGCATGTGTTGGATTGGGGATGGCATCTATGTCAGTGTGTGGCCCCATGCCCCCTCTGTTAGTCAGAGCAGAATGGCTTAGTGCTGCTGCTCCTTTTGTCCAGTGGAACTGCAAGGGGGGGGTGCATTTTCTTTGCCATTACTGACACTTCTAATCTCTATTTCAAAAACAGCTTTCTGAAACTCAGGAGGAAAAACATTTCCCTCCCTTCCCAGCACAGATATGTTTTGCTTGTTGAGGCAAAGGTTTGCAGTGCCTGTCTTTCTGCACTGCAGCACCAGCAAATATGTCTCACAGGAACATTCAGGCATCTATTTGCTCCAAGATAGGAACACTGAGACTTTAATTTCCACTGCTTAACCTGTTTAACCTTGTTTGTCTACTAACAAACCCGATTTAAGTGCTGTTCTTTTTATTTTGGTTGCTGTTGCACAGAAAAAGAAAGTTCATCAGGAGAAAAGTCTCTCTACTCATGCCAGAGCTTACTGAAGAAAAATAGGCTTGGGTTTGAGTTTCATTTTTTCCCTTGCAGAGAGGCCCAAACCAGTCACAGGGCTCCTCAATTCCTTCACTGTGTCTGCAGCTGATGCCCTCTGGAAGATGCTGTCTGGGAGCACAGGGCTTCCCATCCATTTCTCAACCACCTGGCAGTGATGCAGCAGCAGAGCTGGGAAAGGATGGCAATGGGGAGCAGGTTGGTGTTCCCAGGCACATTGATCCACCTGGCAGGTTGTCCTGAGACCCCATGGGGACAAGGATAACCAGGAGTGGCCTGTGCAGCAACCAGCTCATGCTGCTGCACTGGGTGCCAACCAGAGCCACGTGTCATGCATCCCTATGAGAGACAACCATCCTGAGGGGAAGTATAGGATTGGTGTGTTACCATTTGCATGTGTATGTTAAACAGCACTGACTGCAAATTAACCATCTTTTAGCCTGCATTAGAGTATTGTCACTGAATAGCTGTGCACAGCATGAAAATGCCCATTGATGGCAGGGCAATTTGAAGATGAAAATAAGTGCCCCTTGAAGCAGGATATGCACAGCTACAGCTTCTGCAAGGTGATGACTTTTCCAAGGTAGCCCAGCCTGGGCAGATAACAACACAAGTCAAAATGCTTCCAGAAAAACCCGAAGGTAAACAAGGAAACTCTCAGGACTGTTTAACTGAGAACATACTCTTGGCAGTATGTTCCAAGCAACAGTATGATAAATCCCCAAGTTGTGCTGCATTGAGATGGGGTGTCCCAACAGCAGGAGCCAGGATTTGCCCCTGGGTGACGGAGGTGACTTTCTAAGTCATGGTGCTTCTGCCAGCTCTGTACTCTGAGCATCTGAGATTGTACTTCTGGAGAATTGTGACAGGTTGGGACCAAGAGCAGGTCTGAACCCCGCTATGGGCACGGAGTGTTTCGGGGGGCATTTCAGGGAGCCCTGTGGCTCTGTGCAGAGCACTTCAGGCGAAGGGGTTTGGGTACGGTGCGTCCCTCAGAGTGCGCATCCTGCTCATGCAAGGCAAAAAAAGGGGGTGGAGGGTGGAAGCAGGGGAGAAAGGAAACAGCTGCCTCATGCATGAAAAGATTTGCCAAACTCCCATGGTTAGATTTAATAGCTGGGTGCTACAAGCTCAGGAGAACAATGTAATTTATGTCATTACTGCTAAAAGGCTGGTTTGATGGCAAGGGCTTCATTTGAGTTGCCTAAAATGTTTAACAAAGGGGAAAGTGAAAACAAACATGAAAGCTGTATTAAAAATTATGAGGATTTTGGGGAGACTGCCAGGTACATTTTTCCAGTGGTACAAAGTCCGCTCCTGGCAAACAGCTCATTTTGCCTATGCTAACTCTAAGATATGAAGCTGGAGCTAGAGGTAGAAGGAAATAATTAGATTTTGCTTTAGCAACAGTAAGCTTCTGAAACAGTAGTTGGGTCATCCTGTTGTGCTTGAAGAGCAGAAGCAATAGTGTGCTTTTTAAAATTCAGTATTAATTGTCTCTTCTTGAAAATTTACTTCTTAGCATCTTTTTAAAGCATTTTGGAAATGGGAATGGAAGGAGACCATAGGTCCAAAGGGAGGAGGTCTGGGTGGTTGTGCCAAACCCACCTTTTCTACTAGTGCATTGAATATGACACTCCTCACAGCAGCAAAAGCAGTGTGTGTGGCTAACCTTGCTAATCCTCCTCGTTCTGCACACAGTGCTATATTTAATGCACCAGCTCATACAGCATTGAGTGGAGCGTGGTGGGAACTCAAGTTAAAAAAGCTCTGGTGCTTCACAAAGGTACCACCAGGCTGCCCTCCCAGTTCTGTCTGCTATGAAGCCATATGGTGCTGGCTATGTCCAGTCCTCAGTCCTCTCCCTGGAGCTCCAAATGCCTCTGAGTGCTGCAGGGGAAGCACAGCTCACAGGCAGCACATTCGTGGCTCTCTCGGTGCTGAAGCTGGGTCAGAGTGCCTTCCTTGGTCACCTGCTCACCCTCTGCCAGCACAACCCTCGGAAGGACTCAGCCACACAGGGAGAACTGAGACAGCATCAGCCTCTGGGTCACCATTTGGGCTGAAGGGCTTCTCTGAAGCATTCTTGCCCCAAGCAGACATCTGGCATCAGCTGCCATCCCAGCCAGGGTCCCTCTGCAGCACTGCTTAGGGTAGTAGTGCCTAAATTACTCATATCTTGAATTCACCACAGAGACCTCCAGCCTGCAGAGGGCTGCACCTGCCTGCATTTGCCCACCATTTGGCACTGGTGGGACTACTGGGAATGGGCCAGGTGCTGCCAACCCCTTTCCCTGAAAGGACACGTGCTCCTTACATCAGTTTGCATTCCCACCAGAAGATCCTTCTCCCTTGTGCAGCCACAGACAACCATGTGGGAGGACATTTGAGATGATGCTCAGCTTACCTTCACCCAGCAAGGCTGATCTTGGCTTGCTGTTAATCGCAGCCAACTGGGTAGGAATGATTTTGCAACAGAACGGCTGCCAGGCCATTCAGATTATCTGCTCCAGTGCTTTGAGAGACAGCTGGTAAAGCAAATAGTAACAATCCAGAGAAATTATCTTTATTTGCCTGTAAGCACAGCACTGTAATGCAAGGCTCAAATGAGCCTCTTTTGGCACGCAAGGTCAGCGTTGCCTTTTGCATATGGCATACATTAGGATAAGTCCCAGCCCCATATAGCATCTCTTAACCAAGAAGCTGCATTTCAAAATTAGATGTATTTCGTTGATCTTGTCAGAAATCAGCGTGCAGAATTGGCTGACAGGGAGATTTGAAGTGCAAATACTTCAATACTTTTAGATGAGTTTTAAGAATACATTATTATACTTTTTCTCGCTCTAAGATTTGTTGCTGCACACAGGAGATGGTCACTAATGCCCTATCAGCTTTAATAGGACAAGATGCTGGATATGTACTCCAAAAAATCCTGATTTTCATGATGTTGAACATCCCATTCCCCCTCCCTTCTACCCCTACAAAGTTAATGTTATGAAGCTGGTGGTTATGAAGGTGGTTTCTTATAGTGTAAAAGATGTCTTTTGTTGAACAAGCCAGACCCACAGATCCGCAGACTCTGAAGATCTCTCCAGTTTAAGGGTCTGATATTATATTTCTGTGGTCTTTTTTGCATAAGTGTGTGCTTTGCTGCCCCATTCTCTGACTCTGAAGCCAGGGAAACATGGCAGGAGAGACTCCTGCCATGAAGCTGCTGAATCTCAGCATAAAGGTCCCAGGCACTTCACAATGCACCATCATCCACACTACTAAGGCATTTGTGTCAGGGCCCCAGGAAACCTCTACCCTCTGTCTTGGCAGCCTGTGGACCCCTACCTGAGCATTGCTGAGAGTGCTGCTGGGCTGTGAGGGCTGTGTGAGGGCAGGCACAGTGCACATGGCCAGCACTGTGCCAACCTGCTTGCAAGAAACTTCTCTTAGACAGTGGACCTGCAGTCTGTCCTCTGGCTGGCTCATCCATGGAGGTTTCCAGCAAGGAGAACGCTTCCGTGCTGGAGCCAGCTTGGAGCGGGTGCTCCATAGAGATCTGACTCAGACATGCAGGTTGCCAGATACCCACCAGCTGCCAGAGTATTTCAGTCATTAATAATTGCAGGATTAAATGCAAAGCTTCAACAGCGTTTCCAGAATGACCCTGGGTTTTCAGCTTTACTGCCTTTTGCTTTTTCTTAAATGATCCAGATCCAGCATGGATGGTGCTCCTGGAAAGGCCTTTGCTCTCCTTCGGGTTATGTTCATCACATTTGTACCATACCTGCACTGTCAGTGCCACTGAGTGAGGAGGTCACCAGGAAGAGCAGATGCTATTCCTGGCACAAACATATAAAGAACATTTCACTGACTCCACTGAACCATCCCTCCCAAGGCAGAGTGTTTGATGCGTTTTGTCTTTTCTCCTGGCTACTGAAATTTCAATACATTGGTTTGGGTAGCTCTAGAGCATTATGGCCTCTGCTGTGCTTTTATTCCTTCCCATCACTACACATTTAAGTGTTGTATCAGTTTCAGCACTATCAATTCCTTGACCGTGGTTATCTCATGCAATAAACTCCACTGCTTTATATTTGTGCTGTCTTCAGATATTTTCCCTTTTGGAGTTATGTGAGATGGTGCATGGACTCCACTGGGTCTGCATGTGCTGTGCTACTCACCAGCTGTCACATCTTCACCTCTTAGTCTCATCATATTAGACTCACCTCTGTCTTGAGCAGTTCTCTTTTTTCCAGTGCTGACTGCAGAAGTTTTGGTATCACTAATCCTTTTCATTCTTGTCTCTGGCTCACTTTGCTGTTGCTGACATATCATGTGAAACGGCATGCTAATAATGCTCTACAATATTTCAAGTGGGAGTACAATAATTTTATAAAGGAGCTCTACATTTTGTCAGTTTTCAGATTTGGTGTCTATTTTGAGTCCAGGTTATTGAACACAATGAAGTGCAATGATGCCTGGATCAAGGTGACTTGAGTTACGCTAGGACATATGGTCTGTATATAATGAAGACTTTCAAATCATCCCTTTCCACACACAACTGTGGATTTTTCAATCCTGAAAAGGTTTTCCACCCTCTGCTGTGCTATGAATCTAGTTTTCCCAGTTAGGACCACAACCTCCCAGTCTCCCCTGATACTTATGAAAGTAGCTGTATACTTTGCAATTAGCCAGTTCTGCAGCCACACTGCTGTTCCAGGTCCTTAACAGCTCTATTAATCATTGTTGCCAGTTTGGAAGGAGAGCATACCCAATTCCTCACCTCTTGTTGCATTAAAATGAATCCTTTTTCCTTCCTCCTTTGTGTCCTGCTTGTTTCAGTTAATATTCAGAAACATCTTTTGCCCATTTCAGGAGCTTTACTAAGAGAGTAGGAATGACAGGTTTGACAGTGCCAGCAAGCTCTTCTGCCAGGTGGTTTTTGCTGACCAAGTCCCAGAATTGTTAGGACTGAAGAAGACCCCGACAAGACACAGCACACAGCTCTGAGCAGAGAAGGGAGTTGTGGGAAGATAGCTTAGTAGGTTTCTGTGGTGTAAGTAGGGTGGCGTTTCATGGAAACACTTGAGTGTACCCCCCTTTTGGCTCTAGCAGTACTATTTCCTGATTGTGGCTGAGCAAACAGTCAACAGCTAGCCTTGAAGATGTGGCAATCACTTGATCTGAGTTCAAGAATGTCCAGGGTAGCTCCAGGAGGCAGAGGCTCAATACTACCCTTCCCATGGCCATGGAAGAGGCTCACAGAGAGGTGGGCAGCCTGGAAAGGCTTGTGTTACATTTGCTACCCAAAAACCAGTCTTTGCAGGAGGGTTTGCAACACAGTGAATTTCAAATGCCTGCAGAACAGGCATTGGAAGTGAATTTCAAATTCATGTCAAGCACTGGCAAGAGGAAGTTTCTTCCCAAAGCCATGCTCAATCAGGGAGTAGATACACCCCGTGACCTTGCAGCCCATCAACACCGCCTCAGTGCCGAGAATCTCAATTAGCACTGGCAGTGCTCACAGCAAACATTAAATGAACATCTCCTGGGCTGCAGGAGCGCATTTGAAAGCTACTGGGTGGAGAAAGGAGAGCATGTTTTCACTAAAACTTATCACCTGTCTAAAGGGGATGGTGACAGAGGCTGTGAGGGCTTCGACAAAAACTGCTTTTAGCTCAAAAAATATGAGGAGAAAAAAAGCGCAGTGGAGTATAAAGCCCAGCTACTGTCACCCACGTAAGGCTGCCTTCACTGATTGCATTTGAGGGAGGTCAGGTGGGGGGGCCATGCTTTGCTGTTTCCACTTTCTAATAATTATTGGCTGCATGACAGGTGGTGAGTGTAGGTTTTGGGTGTGGCCTCGCAGGAGCTTGTACCCATATTCTCCCTCAAAAAGCAAGTGATGAAGAAGAAAAGCAAGGACACATGGGCACGCTTTGCAAAGTGTGGCTTGTGATGCAGGTCCAAGAGCCTCCCTGACCACAGGCTTCGTTTGACAGGTTACAAACAAGAGCACCCTTGGCAGCCAAGGTTTTCACCCCAAGGAAATGTTGCAGTGTGTGTTCCTCAGGGGACCGAGCACTGGTGTGGATGGAGGGGCAGAGGGCTGGGTATCTGTGCTTTTCCATTAGCAGGGACAAGTGCCTGTGGCTGCAGCTCAGCAAACAGCCAGCCCAGGGAGCAGCCCTGAGCCCAGGGCTCTGGTCCACGACGGATCTGTTGCCAGCAGAGGTGGCCAGCAGCCCTCACAGGGGCACTGGCTCTGCTGTGGTGCTGGCCCAAACCCCAGCTGGGACCTTGGGATCCCTTGGGTGTTTCCTTCCCTTTATCTCTCCATCTTGTGTGCTCAGGCCAGGGCCAAACCCTTCTTCAGGAGTGTCAGCCACCTCACACCAGCCCTGACTCAACAGTGCTGAACTCCCTGACAGCTTCATCTGGAAAGACACTTTGGTGTCTGCATTCCTCCTCCTTGCCCAGTTCTAAGGTATGAGAGTCCAAAACAAGGTTGAATTTCCTTTTGTTTTCCTCCCTTGGAGGCCATTTTAGGCAAACTAATTTACTAGGAGATATCAGCTGCCCTTGGCTTGAAAATATGGGGAGGGTTTAAAAATTGTTTTTAGCAGCTCTAAGAAAGCATTTCCCGGTGGGTATGTGCCAGCAGAGACTGCCAGTTCCAATCACCTCACAAGGGCCCTCCAGAGCAGCTCTCAGACACAGGCAATTTTGATAGTGAGAACAGGCATTTCTGCTATCACTTTTGCTTTCCTCTTTAGGAAAGAATGACCACTTAGGTTTCTTTTTTTTTATGGATTTCATTGGATTGGCATTGTTTATGTGGGGGAATTTCGCATACTGACTCGTCTCCTGTAGCTGTTTTTTTATATTGCTCCCTCAGTCCATTCAGGGTATCCCATGCTCTCATAAGCTGGAGTGCACCACACTGGCTGCTTAAATACTGGCTGTGGGAAGATCTGCCTCCTTTGGTGGGGGCTGGAGAGTCCCTAGAGGGGCTCATTATTCACCACACACTGCCAAACAGACTGGTGAGATTCTTTTTACAGGCAGTCTCTGACATCAGGTTCACAAATCACTGCTCTGGCTTTTTTCTTCTCCTCCACAACTTAAAGATCAGGAAAAGAATTCAGCATCTAGAACCAAGATGTGTGCAAGAGAGTAGTTCCGTCCTTGCTTTCCTCTTTTCCATGCACCAAGCCAGAATGCACAGATACCCCCTAAAAAGCATCTTTTATTCTCTCTGACCATTAAAATTGTGAGCAGAAGCATGCTAATACACAAAAATGTACCCCTCTCCATTTGTAACAGCTCTTTTAAATAATTCCTGCCAATTTACTAAGCCTGACCTCGTGTTTCCCCGACATCACAAAGGCCAGCTCTATTCAGGCCGTCCCTTTCCAGGAGATTCCTCATTCGAGCGCTTTAAATGCTTTTTGTCTCTTTGGCCACATACAGCACTAAAAAGACTAGAGTAGGGTTTATGTTTACCCAGACTACTTTTATAAATACATCAAGATCTGCAGAGCCACTTCTTACTTCATCAGGATTTTTAAACACAGGAAGAAGAAAGGTTGAGGCTCCAAGTTTTGTTAACAAACAGAAATAGTGCCAACTTCGTTTCCCCCCTTGTTGCTTTTGGTATATGCTGGTGCACTTAGAAGCAGGGTGGTTTCAAAACCAATGATCTTTCAAGTTTATTTAATTTCAGGGTTTAATATTTTTTTGTCAGTT
Organism: Buphagus erythrorhynchus; assembly: GCA_013400855.1. Lineage (NCBI taxonomy): Eukaryota > Metazoa > Chordata > Aves > Passeriformes > Sturnidae > Buphagus > Buphagus erythrorhynchus. The sequence goes on along the minus strand of VZTT01025444.1, from coordinate 12,780 downwards.
GTTTTTACTAACAGAATAACTCAGTGAGGGGAGTTTGGGGATCTGTTGTGCCATGGAACACTCCTTTGGATGAATATCTGTCTCTACAACTTTCTTTCCACAAGTATGAAATGAAGATACATGCATACATTTCAGTTGAGAGTTTAAAGATCATTGCCTGAGGGCATGATATAAATATAGACTATAAACTCCCCAAAGAGAAGGCAAAAAAAAAATCTCACTGCAAGAGATTGTTAGACCATTAAAACAAAAGACTGCTGATAAAGCTTATGTGCACATTTGGATAAATTACTAGTAAAGGGTCTGTTAAGTATCAGCAGAGGAAAGGATTCCTTATTCCCAGGCTTTGACATGGCAAATGTGCAAAGGTGTCTCCTTGCTTCAATAGGAAAAAAAGCTGGGGAGGACAGGTCATTTGAGATCCCCTGACTCTAAGTTCCTGAGTCTAACTTATCCTTGAGCCATTCAGCTGATGCAACTGCTCATCTTTTCCAAAGTATTTTTAAATAGTTGTGCAGAAAACAGAATTTGGAAAAATAAGTCTTAGCTGGAAAGTTTGCTTTAAATGAGTATCAGTGGTTACCTCCTCCAAAGAATTCAGCAGACATTCAACACCAGGGTATTTTAGTTTTTACTGACTTTTAAGATAGGCCTTCAAAAGGCAGCTTTACCATCAGTGTTGGACTAATTCTGGCAGAACAGTTCAAATGCTATTGTACTGTAATCCCTAGATGAGAAGCCTTGCCAAATTTAATTTGATTTTAATTTATCTTTTCTGTAGGAGCCTCCAACTTTCCACTTTCCATGACTATTTAATTAACTACAGGAAAAACTCCTATTCTCTCAGGTTGTTGCTTTGGTCAGTATTAGTATGAAGAGCTGCTACTGAGTGTTTTGCCAGGGACAGTAAGTTGTGCTTACTGAGAAGTGGACAGGTAAATGGACAGGTAAGAAATACCCCGTCCTTTGAAGAACCTCAGGTGTGTTGGTGGTGAAAGGGAAAACATCCTACGTGCCCTGACACAAGGTGTCCTATCACCTCCTGCACCTTCAGTGACTTGCAGGCGTCCAGATCCTCTCTGCACACCCTGAAAATTTCTGATAGAGAACTGAGTTCTGCATCTCACCTGGTGAGTCCCTCTGGATGGGGTCCCCTGGGGCTGCGACAAAGTTTGGAGCCCCAAGCACTTCAGCTCTGGCTCAGAGGCAGAGCAGGCACTCCAAGGGCCAGGGCCAGCCACCCTGTGCGTGGTGTGCCTGCAGCTCCACGCAGGCAGCAGCACTTGGGTTTTGTTAAGGATGTTGTTGGGGGATGTGCAGGAGGCAGATCCTGGAGAAACTGGGGTAGCAATGCACCCACAGAGCAGCACAGTGGGTGTTTCACAGTGCTGGAAATCCACATGAGATGAGCACCTGGGCGATTGAGCTGCTTTGCTCTTGGTGCCACTCAGAGAAATTTATGCATCCAAACACGCTGACAGCAAGGATGCTGAATTGCTCCCCCCTGCAATACACCTTTGGCAGAATGTTTGTCTCAGATAGCCCGAGTTTGCTTCAGCAATCAGGCAGCAGCCAGAGCTTTTCTGGAGTCTGTCCACACAAAGCCAAGGCAATGGGAGGCCTGCTCTAAGGGGATTAGAGGAGATCTCATCTTAATTAGTCTAAGAAGGCTGATCTCAAAGATTATTTCTCACACAGAGCAGAAAGAGCTACCGAATGATCTTTGAGTCAGTCAATTACTGCCCATATTGGGTGATGTGGCAGAAAACTGGTGAGGACTTTTGATCCAGCAATCCAGTAGCAGAGGTAGCTGGGGCCACAGTGACACACAGCTGGTCAGGGGAAGCATAGACCATACCCCTCTGACAGGGTGGCAGAGCAGCAGCCTCTCAAATCACCGTGGTCTGATTAGCCCAGCTTATCTGGAAACATCCTTCATGGTGGCTCCTCAAGGCAGAGCAAGTGTTCAGCATGATCTGGTCCTGCAGCTCCTGACTAACACATGGAAGAGGAAGATGGCTCCCCTACCCTTCCTCTATGATGGACAGCACCTGGAGGTGGTTTTTCAGGGAAAATGCAGGTTTAGGAGCAATTACATGATCAGTAAAAGAAGCTGCATGTCTCTAAACGTACTAAGTCCCAGCTGGGGTTGGCAGGGAAGCTTTGCTAAAGCAGGTGAATGTAGCAGCTGTTGCAATGCTAATCCAGCATTCTCGGCACTCTCAGCACCACTGCAGGAGCAAGCTGCTCCTCACCCAGTGCCCACACAGTGTGGCAGACACTGCTCATTCAAACACTTCCTTACAGGGACACTTGTATGGGTAGAGAACAGGGAACTCCTCTCTTTTTTCTAGAACTTTTTTATTATTGCTGCCATCGAGTCCCAAGTAACCACCTGCTTCCACCATCTCCTTTTTATACTTGGTCAGGGAACTTTATGGGTTATTTTGATATTGCCATCCAAGCTCAGTGAGCTGTAAGAATTCTTCCCCTCCCCAAGTCTTCCCTTTTCCCTCCTTTTAATTTGCATTTATAGGTTTCTGGACACATAAAGGTGACAAATAGTAGCTGAAACTTGTTTTTTTTTGTTGGGGATAGCAAGATGAGGAAACCTGAATTTGATTTGTACTGTTTTTTATCTTGTTTGCTTGGTTTTTACTGTTTGGTGATTTTGTACATTGGTGCTTTAAAACTTTTGACAAACATGCCAAAATCTGGAACAAATGAAAAAGTTTAATAAGGAGCAGCACTGTGAACTTTTTGAAAGCGTGGTTTTCATAATTTATTGGAAAACTCTACCACTTATAAACAAGCAAACTAGGTTTATAGCTTCAGTGATGCATAGGCTGTGTACGTTTCTGAGTCAGAATGTCTCCTGAGAACAGGGGAGACGCAGCTGCTGCCATGAACTATTGATTCAAGAGCACACAGTGGTTGCTTAAGCAAAACTTATACAAGATTAGAAAAAAAAAAAGACAGAAAAAGGGAATAAAGGAGGAAGAATCTCTCTTGTCTTACATGAAACAAATTGTTTTCCACATAGAAAAAAGATGAACATGAGAACATGATGTTCACCCAGTGGCAGAGGTTACTTGCCTGGAGTGAAGAACCATGTACCTTTATGAGCATTATATCTTCTCTGTCACTATCCTTCCTCCATACTGACAAATATGAAGTTTTTTTACCAGTGTATGCTTCTGGACGAATCAAAGAGCTCTGAAACTGGGGATACCTCACCTAATGGGAAGAAAGCAATGTTTATTGCTCTTCAGATTTCCTCTAGCCATGAAAAATGCCAAGGAAAATGAGCATTTTTTTTTTAGATCTGATGCAGAGATAAGAGTCCCCTCCCCACAGCCATCACAGAGAGCTTGTTTGCAGGTGGATATTGTCTTGCTGGATTAAGGATATCCCCCTGATGGGTAAACTTTAAATGCAGAGATTATGAATTATCTCAGTAAAATATCATGCATGTCATGCACAACATTCCCTGGTTGAAAAGGGGAACAAGTAGACAACGCTGTAAGTGCCCACCCACTCTTCATGATCTCTGACTGCTTGAATAAGCATGTTCCTAGAAATAACCACAAATAGCGCCTTCATCAAGAAAGGTTGATTGAGTTTCCCTAATAAAGAGGTGCCAACTCTTATGAATACTTCTTGAATCTTCACAGTATATATTTTCCTGAAAAATTAGGCAGAACCAGAAGAGTCTTTGGTGTTCTCCTTCCATCTTAAAAGACAAAGCTAAATGTTACATTAATACTGCATTTAAGTGTTGTCTTCCCCCTAAAAAATTTTCAATAGAACCACACAGGAAAAAAACAAACTTTACCTAAAAACCAGTTAGAGAATTACAAAGGCCTAGAAGGAATCCTGCCCTGTTAGAGCAGCACCTGTTACAAGTCTTGAGGTTTCATGGAGAGTTTGAGAAGCACCTTAATTCACAAAGCATTGAGTGTCCTCATCCATTTACTCTCTATAAATAGGACACTTATGTATCATTTATTTGCTTTGCAGAATCTTATCTTCTTTTTGTTAATCAATTATTTGTGTTCCCATATTTAAAATCAAGTAACACACAGCAAATATTATAAAGGTTAACTTACTACTGCCTTACTTAGGCAAGGATTTCTAGGCAAAATCACACTAGCACTTCTGGAAAGTTTTTCTTGTGTTCCTGCGTTAGTGACATGCCATTAGGCAGGTTATGAGGTTCCTGTGCTCAGACCAGTCCTCCACTACCGGTGTTAATGAAATCTGCCTCTGAATCTGCTCCTAGGTGACTTCACTGCCAGCAAAGCTGATTTCTATTACTTAAACAAGAAACATTAAGATGTACAGTTGGAAATCCTCCCTACTGAAGTCTCATCCCACTCTTTCCCACTCTCTCAGCTCTCAACCAGTGTGTACAGACAAGGCTGTGCCTTTCACCCAGCAGTTACTATATATGAAATACAAAGAGCAGAAGGTATATCCAATCCAGTTGAAGAATCTGGATGCAGACTTTAATACCTCCTTATAGTGGGCAAACCATTTTTTCAGAGACTTATAATTTGGCCAAGTATAGACCCATGTACCAATATTGTGGGGTTTTGGGCCATTTCCCAGTGGTTCAAACCACAATGGTGCCAGGTTTTGACAAAATGTTTTCAAGAATTTAGCACATGCAGAATGGTGCATCTTCCATTGTTTTATCCTTAGAAACAGCTGAACCATTAAAAAATAGAGAACAAACAACCACCCCCCAAATCTGGGACAGAGAGATCATCCTGAAAAAACCGGAGCTCTACAAATTAGTTTGGAAAGCAGAAAAAAAAAAAAAAAAAGATCACCTAGTTTCATACTGGAAAGTGCCAGGCAACCTCTATTCAGTTTGATTATTCCATCTGCAAGAACAAAGAGTGAATAGCAAAAAGAAGCCTATGTAATCACCAAAAAAGCTGTGATCTAGAGTATATTCTTCACTGTAGGATTAAAGCATGTTTTGTTTTCCTAAACTGTGTTGTACAACTAGAAAGCTAAGGTGCTGTGTCTCAAGTATTTGGGGATGACGTCTGAAGTTAATGTCTTTTGGTTATTAAAGTGTACGAGGATCCTAGAGCAAGAAAAAGTTCAGAATCTTTCCATACATCTCAAGAAGCAGCTTTATACTTATTTCAATGAAATGTCTTGTAGAATGCTACGTTTCAGGTTCTGTTCTCTGATCTACCTAATAAGCACTTTTGTGCAAGAATACTCTTAATACTCTTATTTCTACTGTTCAACGTAACACTCAGTCTACTTATATATTTTTCTTCAGCAGTCTTTCAAGTGTATAAATTCACCTCTTTAACCTAGATCCACCTCCATTCTCCTCCACTTCAGCCAGCTAGCCACCTCACAGTGCCATTCTTCAGTGAGACTCCTACGTGGCTGTCTGGCCTTGCAAACACTCCTAAGAAGAGCAGCCAGGTCTGTTATCCACTTGTCTACATACATGGTCACTGCACCGTGAAGAACTTGAAATAAATTCTCAGTGCCCCACAGACTATTTCATATTCCAGTCAGACCACAAAGCGTGTGCTTGAAAGTCCAAAGAAAAGCCGTTCCAGCAGAGTGGAATGAAGATGTGTCGTTAGCAGTTCCAGTATTGCACAGTGCCTGGCTCACATCAACATGGCTTTTTCTTCCACCCACTTGCAATCCAGCCTGTAAATGCAACCCACAGCCTGGAGAAGAGAAGGCTCCAGAGAGCCTTCTGGCAGTCTTCCAGTACCTAAAAGGGGCTTGCAAGAGAGTGGAGAGGGACCTNACCCTGGTCTAGTGGAAGATGTCCTTGTCCATGGCAGGTGGATTGGAACTAGATGAACTTTAAACATCCCTTTCTATCTGAATCATTCTACGAGCCTATGAGTCTTTACTTTTTATTTCCAACATAAGAAAAACATGCAGTGTTGATCATCAGACAAATGAAGACTCCTAAACAACTGGAGTCAAAATCCAGATATATTAACTGACCTCCCTGTGAAGAAAAGAAATCTGCAGTTCCAAATGCCTGACTGCAATTGGCAAAAAAGCACAAGAAAAGTTCTTTCTGCAGGTTTTATGGCAAAATAGGAATTACGTTTAAGTCAACTGAGTAGTTGTGATACTAGTTGTGATACTAGTGCATTCAAACTGCCATTGGAAGTTGGAAATTTCTTTCTTAAATGAGAATGACCAAGATGGTGACTGCCAAAGGAAGAGATGACTACACTGCTATCGGCCAGACACAGCAATAAACACAATTTCCACCAATTTCAGAATCACTCCTGTGCTCAGAAAAGTAGATGTCGTTTGATGGAGAATAAAGCACAAGGTAAACAGCAAGGACACAATACTACTGGAGGTAACTTCGGATAGAAGATGTAGTCCAGTGATTCCCTGGTCAAGCAACAAAAATACTGGCCAAAATTTGGTGGTCCAGTTAGACTGATACCTGTGGAAGACTGATAACAAGATATTATAGCCAACTAAAATATTTTACAGAATAAAAAAAGTCCTGCAGTAGCTAGAAAGAAAAAAAAAGGATGGGGGGAGGGTGCAGAGAGAAAGAGAAAGCATTTGCTAGGAGTGAAAAATTCAAAGTTTTCTAGCTGTTCAGTTATTTGAAAAGAGCATGTCACACATGGGTATTTTTTCAACTGTTCAGAACAGCCCAATGAATTCCTGTTGTCTCTCTACAGGTATCTTCTTGGGCAAAACAAAAGGATATTACTAAGCTAATGGGACTGGAAGAATCCATCAGCAAAAGTTCCCTTGGAACTGATTTACAGAATGAATGGGCAAATCAAAAACATGCAATTAGCAGTATGTGTCAGCCTTCTATACGATCCATAGAACTAAAAGCTTTTAAGATGTGCCAGCCTTAGGCTTCTTGCTCCTTAAGGCATGCATGACATGAAAACAAGAGACTACCAAGCAGCCATCATTACTGAAAATAGGGTATTTTAGTGATACTGGCATGATGAAAATGTAACTGCTGATCAGTGTCAATTAGCTAGAATAATCCTGTTAGCATTAGCTCAACTGTTCATTTATAAACCTCTGCAAGACTAATTGTATTTGAAGTTCTTTTAACGCTAAATCCTTTTGTGTGGTGCTGAAAGCCTTCAAAACACTCATCAATTGAACAGCTGATATAACAAACAATCCTTCTTTAACCCTTTGTAGTCTCAGTGCTAAAAAAATAGTTCTGCATATTAACTACATCAAATATTAAACAAATTTTCATTTGGTAATTTTATTTTTTAAATAT
>VZTT01025441.1:8693-36073 GCA_013400855.1 Buphagus erythrorhynchus | reverse complement strand
AAGCTGCTCTTGATGCAGCCCAGGTCATGGTTGATTTTCTAGGCTGCAAGTGTGCAATTGCCAGCTCATGTCCAGCTCTCTTTTATGTAGCTGCAAATGTTAAAATTATACATTTTAGTTATACATCCTTAAAAAGGAAAAAAAAATAAAAAAAGAAAGAGACAGAGAATCAGAACCATTGTAGCAAATATAAAANAAATTGACATGGGCTGTGCTGCTCTGCCAATCTCTGAAATGTCATTGCCTGGGCAGCCTGCTGGGCTCAGTTCAGCACCATGGTGCCAAGACTGCTAATAAAAGAAGAATAAAGGTTAATGAAGGAGAGAGGGGATGGATGATGTGTTATTATCCAAAATCAAGTTGTCTGCTTTCTTCTTGGTCAGGTCACAGGTATTGAATGTTGTGTTTGGGAGGGAGATAGGTTTTTGTTTGGTGGGGTCTTTTTAATATCACCCAGCTGTATTGTTTCAACATCCTCATGGGTTCATGGTTGAAGAAACATAGTTTGGAGTAAAAACACAATTTGAGTGCCTTTGAAGGTCCAAGTATATGCTGTCAAAACATGTAAATTTGAGATGTTTAATTTTCATAGATAAATGTCTCACAATTCTCTTTGTTACAATTGGCAACCTACCTTCCACACCCTATATGATGGAGCTTTTACTCTGCTTCAGAACAGGGCTAGCTCTCGAACCACTTGCCTCTGTATTATTATTTATAAACAACACTTAATAATATCTATGTCTCTAAATGAAGGTCTTTTATTCCTCAGATATATCAAAGAATGTTTCCAGGATTTTTAGCCTAAGTAGTCATGGATATTTGATTATTCCTCTACACAATTTCATCAGCCATGTCTATGATTAACACTTACAATATATTTGCCTTTATGCAATATAAATAATTTCCTCTCCTTTAAGTAAAATGCATTATTACCTAGTGTAACATCCCATTCTGCAACGCTTTCCAAGTTTGAAAGTGTCTCAGAGTGGGGTTTTTCTCAGACTGCTTTGGACTAGTCTCTATAAGGAAGCTTCATGCAATACCATAACTTAGGTTTTCACCATTTTTCCCAGAGACAGACCACACACACACACCATCCAAAAGTGTTGGTGTCACCTGGCATAAAGCAGAAGTGGCCCCTTCCAGCATCAGGTAATAAGAGAATTCTAAGCCCTCTTGGGTGCTTAATTTCACCTCAACACAAATGAAAGGCAGGATTCAAATAGCAAAAACCACAGTATGTGTTTCACCTAAATATTACCAGCAAAGCACAGTTCCTCTGACACTCTGCTCTTTTGCTAATCCATATAACGCTCATCAAGGCAACATGACTGTAGGAGATAAAGGAAAGGGTACATACAATTAATCCTTATAATCAGAGAGGATATAAAGAACATTTGTCTTAATTTGCTCTCAGACTTCTGGTGCACTTAACAGCTCCTGTCTGGCAGACATACTTGCTTTGAAATCACTGGGATAAATCTGACTCTTGTGTATAAAAGGGTAATACTCTACCAAATCAACTCTGTTAGCATAAATAGCTGCAATGGAAGAAAAAGCCTTCACAATAAATTCAGTAGTGGATTATTTGGCCATTTAAAATTGCCATATTCAATATCTTCTGTTAGCTGACTTAGGTTTTCTAATTGCAGCAATGAAAGGAAGTGTTACCAAAAATCAATGAAACTTAACACCAATGAAGCATTAAGAAGCAGGCATTCTTTATTCAGCCAGAATAAGGGGTATCACAGGGCGATATCTCCTCCAAAAATCATGCATGCTGAGTAGAGAAAAAGCTCCTGTTCATGTACTGCATGTTACATATATGTCCATTGATTCTCCCAGAATAAACATACAGATGACAATTCTTTCCCCAAAATCATTAACCTATTTTCCCTCCCCTTTATACATCCAATCTTCTGTCCTGGGAGATTCTTTGGTGGTCCCTGGCAGTCAATGACCCCAAAGTCATCCCTGACTGCCTGGTGAATTGGTAAAAGTTGGCACAACTGGGCTGGTTGCTTTCCAGTTCTTCCTACAGAATAAGCATTGCACAGTTCCATAGACCAGTGGTTTTTGAAGAATGAGCGCTTTATTAGCCTACCAGATGCAGTAAACAGAAGTACTACCATGTAGAGAAACATCTCAGTTTAAAGCAGGTGACAAAGTACTTCATTTTGTGGCATGTGTGCTGCAAAGACATAGCATGTGAAAACAAGATTTTTTGGTGCTGTTGCCTGCTAAAATCTCATCAGGTAACTGCAAGTGCATGTATCTCATGTGCCTGCAGCCAATGGTTACAGCTCCCACAGAGCCCCAGTACCTCCATATCATCCTGGCATTGCCTTTCCATGGCAGGAATCTGGTTTTGGAGAGATGCTTACCTGGCATGTAAAGCTATTGGTCTTAACATGAAACATTGGTGTTTGGAGAAGGCAAAAAACATCCAAACCCTAAGCTGAGTAGAAAGCAACTTTGGGAACACTGTAAAAAATTGTGCATTTTATGAACAATGAAATCCAGTGGGCAAGCCACTCGATTCATAAGTCACATTTAATAGTTCTTTTAAATTATGCCATAGTGATACAATAATATTTCAGGAAACATTTCGGAGCCTTTACATCAATTTTAAGGTACCCACAAGCAATGAAACAGAAATCAAAAGTACATCCATTTTTATGATGATAAACATAATTTTAAAATCTGCTCATGAATAGCTTCTCCATCGTCTGTGGACTTTGAACAGATGCATAATAATCATAAAATAATTCAGATAGCCTCTCTGAGACATACCACCCTCTTAATCTTATGCTTTTATTTGCTGCAGGAGTCATGCATACACAGAGTAAGAAAAAACTATGAGGGAAAGGATACATAAATCACACTTTCCTGCTTAAATAAGGACATTGTATTTTCCCGAGGTAAATTTTTGCTTTTAATTTGTTATAGGTGACAATATTTATCGCATTTTTCATATTCTGTATAGGTGATAAATAGCAATCAAGGAGTCACTAGTAAACAAAAAATTTTTTGGAAGTATCAATCAACAGCCTTCAATACTGATACCAAAACTGATCATTTTGTTCATATAATTCCCATTATTTTGATCCTGATTTTGCCCTAACATTCTGTTGTAAGAAACTTTCCAGTGAACTTCACGCCCTTAAAACTCAAAGAGCAATTCCTCATGTGTTTGTATTTTGACTGCTTTCTTGGTGACACAAAATGCTTAAACGAGTTAAGGAAATCAACATGCAATCTGTTTTTGACTAACAGAAGCCAAAGGGAAGCCACCCTCTTAGCTCTGAACCCAAGTGTACTCAACCTAAATAAATGCAAGTGATTCTAGAAGGAAGTTTTGTAAATTTGTATTGCTTTACATCCTGTGCTTTTTAAAACAAGGTTTTTAGTAAAAACACACAAATAAAGAATGTATACAATGTGGCATTACGAATCATATGAAGTATGGAACATTGGGTCTGAAGTTTGATTTTAACCATGGCTATAAATCTAAAAACTCTTTGATCAAAACACAAACAATGCAACAAGAGTGTCTTCTTGCTATACAGGACACATCACTCCTGTAGAGGTAACAGCAACTTACAGAGATAATTTGTCAAAAAATTGAGTCATGCTTATGCTTTAGAAGGGGATTTGCGTGTGTATGAAGGAAGTGTACTGTATAAAAGAAGTATCTGAGCAGACAGCAACCACAAAAACAGAAGTGATGCCAATGATATATCTATGAGCTAAAAGCTCACAGATGTTTATCATATCCATCTTTTTGCCTGAAAAGAGGACAAAAATATTCAGGTATTAACCATAGAAATATACTTGGGAAACAGATAAAAACAGTGTAAGTTGTGTATTACCAAAATAGAAAAATTTTTCTTGTTGCTGTAACATCAAATGTCCTCACTTATTTTACAACTTTACATGCAGATATGTTTACTCTAAAAAGCAAGCCTTCAAGCTTTCATACAATTGCACGAAACTTTGGCTGTATACTGATAAAATGCTGTATATAATGGTGTAATAAGCCATAACTTATTGAAAAGTTGTTCTTCATTAAAGACTGCTTAAGAATCATCTATGTTTTGTAAAGTAGATAGTCTGACAAATATTTTTTAAAAAATAAATCAGAAGTAAAGCTGGATTTATGTACAGGGAGTGATGGCCATCTGTAAGCTCAGGATAAATTCACACTTGGAAATATTTTTGTTTAAGATCATGCAATTGGAAAAAGCCAAAGAATAATTTTAAATGCTAAATAATCTAAATGGAGTATTTTTTGTTAGATTTCAAGAATTTGTCATACAGAAAATATTTTATCCTCTAATTTTTGCAAAAATCTATTAAAAAAAAAATTTGAATTATATTTGCCTGCTCCTGGTCCATGTTGTGGCAACTGCAGTGAGGAAAATATTCTCTCTTCACCCTGGTAAATAGGTAAAATAGATCCCTAAGAAAGATGGTATAAGAATTAACACTCAAAAGATGTCCCAAGAGCTTTCCTGCTCCTGAGGTGAAAGCAGTTACACCTCCATTGCATTGGGAACACGGAATATAGATTTTTATGACCTGTCCCCTGCTCGCTCTCTGCACTGACTTCTGATAAAATTCACCTGGTACAAAGTAGTTCTTATCTGGAATAGCCTGTTACACAACTGACCACCCCCTTCATATCTCAGGGATTTATGGAAGATTAAATAACCAGTATGTGAGTGTGAGCTACATGGAAACTGTAATGATTAATGAGGATCAAATGAAAAACATGAACACACACACAGAATGCCAAATACTACTTTTCTCATCTAAGGCACCCCCAATTAGTTCATAGATTAAATTTCTAGCTCGGAGATTCCAGTGTTGTAGATCTGTGATGCCTGTATGGTCAGCCAGTATGGTGCCTAGTCCAACAAAAATTAAACGAAGGCCACCGAAAGCTATCAGAAGTTTCTGAAAATTCAGCAGAGAACACATAGCAGTAGGGCAGTACCACCTTCTGATATCCTGAAAGAATAATATATTTTGATAAGATTTGCTCAGCATTCAAGACTGACAGTAAAATGTTGATAAGTAATGTTAATAGCAAAAACAAAAACAAAAGCCAAGCTAAACAAACACGTAACACAAACACAATAATTAACTGAAAGAGTGATCAAACACCAACAGAAACTTTCTAGAGCCAAGGAACCTGCTCCACTCTGACAAGCCATTGAAATGGATAGTTACTTTTTAATAAGAAGCTTCATTTATTTCAAGTTTAAATATTTCTTCTTTCATAAGTCAGATACTGAACATCTCTTATCAAAGTTTGTTCTCGCTGTTATAAATAGATTTTTCAGCACTCAAATTTCTTCTTGATAAGTTAAACAGACTGAAAGTCTTTAGGAGCTATTTAAAGGCCTATTTTCTATTTGTTCCCCCACTCTTTTTTTTTCTTTTCTGAATCTTCTCTAATATTTTGTTTGTAAATTATAGACTTGAGAACTGAACATAGAATTCAATAGCCTCATCCACATCAAAGAAAATACAGATATTAGCAAGAACGTAAAAAAAGCATTAAACATTATTGTCTTGACATTGTTCCTTAAGCTCATGTATTGATTCTCAGAGGAAAAATTCATCATGAAAAAAACAATTTGACATTCTCCTTACGATATTTATTTTATAAAGCCTCTCCATAGGTCTCAGTTCTCTCAGCACAACCTTCCCATTCTGCTGTTCTCCACAAAATGGTTTCCAACCATTCAGGTTGTCAGTGACATCCCCAAGAGCATATTTTTTGAAAAATAAATGCTCTTTTTTATTTCTTTCATTCTTTCTCTGTACTTTCCAGAAAAAGTTCGCCTTTGGGAAGAAGCTTAGCAGAGTGTAAGTGAAAAAATTGATGAAAAAGCAGTCTTAAAAATGTGATTTCCCTTGATTACTGTAAAGTAGATGCTTGCTCTCCCTGATTTGAATCAAATAGACCCAAGTGAAATGCTTTGTGGGTTGACCCTTTTGAACAAGGAGATATGAAACTAGGAAGGCAGATGGTAAAGGCGACACTGGGAGTGGACAGTGAGAGGCAGATCATCAAGAGTAATTTATTCCTGCTAGGCTTGGAACGCCAGCAAGAAAGGAGATACCTCAGCAGAACCCTGCTCATTTCACCTGGCCAGAGGCAGCCTAGGTGTTTCCCAGTAAAGAGGACACATCATGTCTACACAGGATGTTTGGAACAGGAGAGTGGGCCAGGCCCCAGCAGTATGAGTTGGCACAGGGAGTATGCAAGTGTGAGGACAGGCAGCAAACAAGGATCTGAGGCATTTGGCAAAGCAGCCATAAAGCCTGGCCATCTCTGAGCCAATGCAAACTGTGCTTTCCCATGTTTACCAAAGAGCACTCACACATTCCTACGAGAGCAGCAACACTGACTCAGAGGCTGTGTCTGTTCCGGTGGCCAAGGTTTCTGACACTGGGGCTCTGCGAGATCAGGCACACACACAGACCAGGCTATGCATTGTGAGCATCAGCGACTATGTCCTGGCCAAGTGTTGTCTTCAGCTGCTGGCTTAATGGAGCAGTTAGGAGAGTCCTGAGGGGAAGATCACAGCCTCTGAGGAATTGAATGATCCTAATAAGCAGACAATAATACTCTCACTCTTATCTATTAATTATATTTTACTAGAAATAAAGTCTGGGTTATTTCTGAGAGAGATATATTTTTTCCTACCTGCATTCTATTTTGATAGTAAACGCAACACAAAAATAATCTGTGCAATATCCAATATTGCTTTACCCCTACAACCTGTGAAAAAATGAAAATGGCATTAATATGCTACCTTTCCAGATGGAGACTGCAGTTACTGAGGATCTTTTAATTAACCTTAATTACACTAACAACAGAAAAAAAAAATATTAAAAACCTCGGTAAGACCAAAAACCACACTTGACTCAAGTACTCCTCAGTGTGTTGGTTTTAGGTTAATTTTTAAAGGTAGAGTTTTTCCTTTCATCTATACCATATTATCTTTCTAGTTTTAGACTTTTCATATGAATATTTAGTTAACAGCAAACAGTTCACATATAATGTCTGTATAACGTCTTTGAATTTCGTTTGGTGGCACTTGACTCCTAGTGGGTGTTTGTGAGCAAAGATAGTAAGGATAAAATATCTCTAGATTTCTTCTACTCATAGGAGAAACAGCCTGTAGCCATTCCCTGAAATGTATGGAAAAATAACAGACACCTCCTGCAGGCAGAATCTTCCTGTGTGAAAGTCATTTTATGAAGCAAAAGCCATACAAAAACAAAACTGAGATCAATTCAGGGAATTAAACACCAACAACCACAAAGGTGTTTGCACAAAAAGCAAAACACACACTTCCACATCTCAGGCATTCTGAGTCTTTAGACGCAGTTGCCCCACCCACTGATATGAATATCCAGTATTGAAGACCTCTGGTCCCATGTGTCCCTCGCACTTTTCAGAGGCACCCTGCGCAGTACCCATGGTCAGTGAAGCTCCAGAGCCGGCCACAACCTCACCCATCCCCGCTCCACCCGGCCCCGTGCCCTTGGGAAGATGCTCCTGTCCCCCAGTCCCGTGGCTGTGCAGTGCTCCTGCAGGGAGCTGCTCTCCCCTTGGCTCTCTCTGAGGGAGCCTCCCTGGCCCTCTGCCTTTTCATCAGCCCGGCAAAGGGATTTTCATGCTTCCAAACTGTCCAACAATTATTGCCTTAAAATTATTATGACCTCTGTGTCACTTCTTTTAACTCTTATTGTAACTCACTGTGAAATTCATTCTGGGAAAGCCCCAGAGGCCTTTCTCCCTTCTCTACCTCCCTCCCTCTCTCTGAGGCTCTGAACCCCCACACGCCGTGACCCGGGGCTGAGACTGGGTTATGCAGAAACCTCGCTCACCCTGCATCAAACTGAAACCATTTTCTGCTTGTTCAACCATTGAGAAGAAACCCCCCTGCCCTCGTTAGCTCTACGAACAGAGATTTAAAAGCGGCGTGGGGCAGGCCGTGGGGGCGCGGCGGTGCTCCCGGCCCCGGAGGGAGGCCCTTCCGCCGTGCTATCAATAGATGGCAGCAAGGAGCTCCTGCTCTGCCGAAAGGAGCCAGGAAAGGCTGTGCCCTGGCCGAACCAGGAAAGGCTGTGCCCCCGCCGAGCCGGGAAAGGCCGTGCCCCGGCCGAGCCGGGAAAGGCTGTGCCCCCGCCGAGCCGGGAAAGGCTGTGCCCTGGCCGAACCAGGAAAGGCCGTGCCCCCGCCGACCTGGGAAAGGCCGTGCCCCGGCCGAGCCGGGAAAGGCCGTGCCCCCGCCGAGCCGGGAAAGGCCGTGCCCCCGCCGAGCCGGGAAAGGCTCCCGGCGGGAAGGCAGGAGGAGCTGCCCAGCAGAACGCACACACCAGCGCTCAACGGCCTGGGCTCGCCAGGGAGCGGCTGGAGGTACACTCGCGACAAAGCCGCGCTATGGAGATGGCCCTTCAGAAACATTGGCAACTGGCCCATAACAGGAACTGAAGTACAGTTTAGCCTTGAGCTTGCTTGGATCTTTACTGGTGTGAGTGGAAGTCCTAAAATGGTACAGAACGACGCGAGTCAAACCAGGTCAGGATGCCATTTGCACCAAATTAAACCAAAATTTTTAACTCGAAAGGGTTGAAACTTTGATACAGCCCACTACACAGTTTGACCAGTTTGTGTGTTTAGAAGAAAGATACAACTTATATTACATGAAAATTTGAATGTGCATTAAAAATAACTTTTCCCTAGCAAAGATGAGTCTTGCAGGAGTGTCTCAAAACTACTGCATCCTCCCTCTTTGCACTCAGTGTGATTCTTTTTTTATAAAATTTTTAACTTCCTGTTCTGCCACTTCATCTATTCAAAATAATACTTTTTCCATTTGCAGAATGTCTCTTTAATCCCAAATAACTTTTCCTCACACCTCACGCGCTACCCCCCCTCCCCACCATGTACAATTCCCTAATATCCCTTTTTCCTGTCTGTTCCTCCCTTTCGTCATTTCTCATGCTCTTAGAGTGAAAACTTTCACATTAAAGCATCTCTTTACTGTCCCACGTGTAGTAAATTCACTGAGTTGGATAGGTTATCTAAACTAAAGTGATCTGGTGACCTCTGAAGATGTGTGAAATGGGAATGAATATGACTGAGCTTTGCTGCTGCCATACAAATGGAGACACTGTCTTGGGACTGCTTGGGAGACAGATTTTACTATGATATTTGATATATTTTATCATAAACATAATTTTTAAGCTACAAAACGATTAAAGCAGATTAATAACTTTTTTCACACAAAAGATGTCTCAATATAATATCCTGAACAGATAATATCCAATAAAAGAGGAAAATATGGCTTCTTCAAAGCATTCTGATTTAGAATCTTGAATTTCATTGTTCAGTTTCAATATTAAAAGGACTCAGAACATTGACTTCAAGATCTTTAATTTCCTGCACCATGCTATATTCTTTTAGGAAGTAATTTTGCAAAGAAAGAAAAATATTTTGCTATTCTTTTCAGTAGCCAACCTATTAATTCTGCTTAAGTCTTCCCAAGTTCTGGAGCAATTAGCAGTTTCTTGCACAGATATTGACTGAGTTAAAATGCAAAGTCTACAGCATCATTTCTGGATGCCTAAAATCAGTCCTAATGTCAGGAACAGGGATAGTGCCATTCACATTCACATCCAGTAGAGTTCTCAGTCTCCTGCATGTCTACAGCAGAAAGTGCTAAGAGTGTCAATGGCAGTTAAAAACTTATCAGCAGTGTCACAGTATGCTTGTTAGGTGGTATGGTAAGTTGAGCTGGAAAGACATGGCTACACTTGTGGAGGGATCTAACATCTTCATTTTGTGGTCAAGGTTGGGGAATATATGTACTGGACAAGCTGGAAGCGTCTCAGCACATCACACAGCTCTCCCTGCAGGTTTAAGAACTCTTTTTTTTTGTTGGTTTTTTTGGTGGTTTTTTTTGTTTGTTTGTTTTTTTACTTCTTTCTCCCTTCCATCAGAAAATTTTGTTGTTTGGAATTCACAAAGACATAGCTAGTTCACCATGGATTGAAGCCTTCATCATCCACCTGCTTTTGTGGCCTTCTGACTTCACTGGTCACAGTCTCTCTCAGAATCCTTTTGGGGATTGTAAGCAAAATCATGTAGTTAGCATCACTTTGTCTTTAAATTTTAGCTAAATGACATGAGGCTCATTTTCTTGAAGCGTTTTTTTGTTCCAGTCTTTTATTCAAAAGCCAGATATTCAGACTTACAACAGAATTCTTTCCTTGTTTTTTACACTGGCAGAATAACACTCAGGTATTCTTGCAGTCATCTTCAAGCATGTTTAGCTAAGCTTCAGGCTGGGGAGAACTTTCTGCTAAGATTAAAAGAGGCAAAGGAGAGTCATGAGCTTAAGTGGAAAATATTTCCTCAGAAGGGTGAAAACCAACAGTTTTCTTGTGAAGTTCTGATAACAGGAAGATAGCCCAGGACTGCAGTCAGAGGTAAAAACCTTCCTGCTTGTTAATTTATTCTCCTTTTCTAAGCAACAGAGATCACTGCAGAAAGGTATGACTGAGGAGATATGGATTGTTGAAGATAATTTATGGTATGCAATTCTATTTCAACTTATCAAAAATGTGCAGAGGAGGGAAGTGACACCTACACTTGCAGCCAGAGGGTGGCCATAGATTTATTTCTGCTGCACTGGAAGCTGCATCCCCCTCTCCTGTCACGATTATTTGCACATCCAGTACCCAGTCAAAGTGCAGTCACATCCTTGCTGTGTGGCAGCATCAGTCATGGGACTGTGGTGTGGGGGAGCAGGCAGAACAGCTAGCTCCTCTATTCATCCTTGCAGGTCATGGGCGTTGCAGGATGCACATCTGGCACATGTTAAAAAGAAGTGTTGCTTTTCAGACAGTGGGTATGTGATTGGTCATGGCAGAGAGCTGGAAAGCTGCCAGCAGAAAGGACCTGGGGGTGCTAGTTGACAGGAACCAGCATGTGCCAGTTAGGACAAGAAGGCCAGTGGCATCCTGGCCTGTATCAGCAATAGTGTGGCCAGCAGGACCAGGGCAGTGATTGTCCTCCTGTGCTCAGCACTGATGAGGCCACACTGTGAATCCTGTGTTCAGTTCTGTGCCCCTCATTACAAGAAGGAGGCTGAGGTGCTGGAGCATGTCCAGAAAAAGGCAATGGAGCTGGTGAAGGGTTGGCTAGCCTGGAGAAAAGGAGGCTCAGGAACGTTATCACTCTCTACAAGTGCTTGATAGGAGGTTGTAGCCAGATGGGAGTCAGTCTCTTCTCCCAAGTAAAAAGCAACAGAAGAGCAAGCAGCCTCAAGTTGATCCAGGTGAGGTTTAAACTGACTTTGAGGGAAAATTCCTTCCCAAAATGTTGTCATGATTGGAACAGCCTGGCCAGGGAAGACGTTGCCACCATTCCTAGACGTATTTAAAAGACATATAGATGTGACACTCATAGTTTTGTGGTGGACTTCACAGTGTTTGATTTACAGTTGGACTAGGTGATCTTGAAGGTTTTTTCCAACCATAGCAATTCTGTAATTCTGTGAAATGAGAGCAGCTTCTGATTGACACCACAGTATTTTGGCTCTGTGACCCCTTCCCAGACACAAAGATAGGAGACCGTTCTTAGATGCACACAGGCAATGGCAACAGAATCACACTGTAGAAGGCAGGAATTTTACTGTAAAGTACATTTGGGACACGGACCACATCTCAAAAAATACTGCTTTGATGAGGAAAAACTTTTAAAATTATCTGTCATTCTTAACAGGTTATATAACTAAAGGAAAGCAGAGTAGTGGCAATGAATAACACAATGCACAGTCTTCACTGAAAGCTAATCCACTAAACAACATGCAGTCTATACCCTCCAGGAAAATATTTTCCATCATGGAGAATCTTTTCTACAAGAGAATGATGATCTAAGATGCCATTCTGCAAGCCAATAATAAGTTCTACTCTGTATTGCACACAATTAGGTATTGTTACATAGGTGAAAACCCTGTTTTGTTATGCTTTACAAATGGGCATTAGTGAACTAATTTTTTATTACTTAATCAAGGTAACAATTAAATTTCATTACCTAAAAAATTCCCATCATACAGTGATCTTGAAGTAAAGGATTAATATTTTAGACGTTTGTATTAATCAGATCTCATACCACACAGACCAATTTCAGTATTCCCCTGGCAATGCTTCTGGAAACTGCATCTCACCTCAGGGTATTTAAGACAACAATTGTACCAGATACCCACTGCTTGTTTTATCTCCTTGCAGCTGTTTGCAGTCTTGTAGTCATACACAAGACAATTGGAGGGGAGACTGCCATAAGTGAAAGGGATGACCCTTCCCTGTGCCATTTTTACAAGGCTTATTCCCATCTCTTCATCTCCTTTCACCAGCAGAACAGTGAACGCTGTGACCAGGAATCAATGGGAGGGTAAGCAGCAGTACCTGCCACCTTCCATTGCTGCATACGTTTAAGGTATTGTAGCCCCCTCACTAATTTGCCATGGGTCAGGCTGGTGGTGCTTTCTGGTCTCTTTCTCTTATTCTGCTACCACCAACCATCTTTTTTCTGCAGAGATTTCAAATACTTTTCAATGCTCTTAGAAAGAGGAGATTATATGTCTGGATAATAGTCTGTGATCTTATTTTCAATATGTATTGTGCCCTATCCTTGTTATCTAGGGGGTTTTTACCTTTTTAATTTTTTTTTAAATTTAGAACCACAGAGCTGTTGGATCATAGCCAGCTTTTTCGATTCTTTAACCAGACTTTTCAATGGAAAGGGGGTAGCTTGAATTGTTAATCTAGGTCCAACTCTTTACTCTTTCTTGTTTGTTTGTTTGAAAAGAATGGGATTAGGCCTCACAGCAGGTTGTGTGACATACTCCATTTTTCATCAGTTTCTCATCTGGAGACAGCACAGAGAGATAAATTTGCAGAGTGGTACATACTGGGCAGCTATAAGAGCCTTTGTAAGTCATCAAGCTTCACTCAGTACTCACTTCAGAGAGTTCCAAATAGCAAGAGCATCACGTCTTGTTTTCTTCTTTCTTACTTATGACTTTTTCTATGATATCATAAATTTTTTTCTGCAAGGGAGCCAGAAAAAGAAGAATGCAATTGGTGGCAACAGAAAGAAGCTGCCTTCTCAGAAACATGGCAAAGGTGATAGGAGAGAATTGAATTAGCCCTCAAAAAAATTAAGAAGAAGTGGAAATAAGTTGTGTTACTGTACTTGGGAAAGGAAGAAACAGTGAAGCAGGATGGCGAGGAAAACACCCTTTGGATCCTTTGGAAGAAGGAATGTGTGCTTTGTAACATTCTCTGAAGTAGCATGGAAAGGATGTATTCACCAGTTCCAAACAACTATGTGACACTTTTTGAAGAAAACAACTTAAGCATGCAGAGTGAGAGGAAAGATGGGAATTTAGATGCCAAGGTGACAGTTATCTTTTGCTTTATGGAGTTCTCTTGACACTGTATAGAAATCCATTAGCTACCTTGCTTACTACTCTAATACCTAAATTTCTCCATTCAATTTAGTATTGCTAGTGAGACCTGCAGTATTTCTTATTCTGAAGGCCTTGAGATATTTCCAAGATGCAGTGTTTCATTGTTAGTTTTTGTATCCTTTAAAGAGAAGTGTGTGGTTTCAATCCTATTGCCATTTTCTCACTGTGTGCACAGTCAAGGTAAATGTAGTAATTTAAAACTTATTTTCCCTATAACTTTACTCAGAATGCTAAGTAAGTCTTACCACTTTTTCTTTATTTCTTTATCTTCGAATAAGGGCAAATGTTAAACTGCACAATTGACCTATGTAAGACTTTTCAAGGACCAAGATAACAACTATCCTTGCTTGTTTTGGGCTTGTTGTGGGCCCACACAAATTTAATCTGCAAAAATAAAAGATGGGGGGAGAGAGAAAGAGAGAGAAATAAAAATAAAAAGAGAGAGAGAAAGATGGAAAGAAAGATGGAAAGACAGAAAGACAAAGAATAAGACAAAAAGAAGGAGGGAAGGAGGGAAGGAAGGAGGNAAAGAAAGAAAGAAAGAAAGAAAGAAAGAAAGAAAGAAAGAAAGAAAGAAAGAAAGAAAGAAAGAAAGAAAGAAAGAAAGAAAGAAAGAAAGAAAGAAAGAAAGAAAGAAAGAAAGAAAGAAAGAAAGAAAGAAAGAAAGAAAGAAAGAAAGAAAGAAAGAAAGAAAGAAAGAAAGAAAGAAAGAAAGAAAGAAAGAAAGAAAGAAAGAAAGAAAGAAAGAAAAAGAAAGAAAGAAAGCTCAGTGACTTCACGTTACCCCCTCTTTGTCTGGAAACCATAGAAACCAAACCGAAAGTACAGCCAAGAAGTTCGTCATTTGGCTATCTCTGGCTGATCTCCATGGAAACATTTCACTTTTTGTTGAAAGGAAAGATTTTCAAATCAGACAAATGGCCACAGTCTGACAGGTTATGACATCTTTGGGAAGAATTAAAAGAACAAAAACAGTGACAAGTGTTTCTGCTTTACATATTTGTATTACACTATTTTATGCCATTCATGCCTATTTTATTTAATTACAATTACAGCCTTTCCTTCAGAGTTTTGTTAGCAAATCAGACATTACATATGGGGAAAAAAGTAATACCCTGCCAACAAACCAGGGTCTATTCACTCTAGTATCCAATTTAGATGTTACTTGCTGTAAACTGTATAGATCACCCAAAACGTTTTTTGCATGCTTTGCCTGGAAGACTGAATAGAGGTGTTGAATGTGTCATAACAACTAAAACTGAGAGTTAAGAAAATGTTCAGCACTAGCAAGTCACACGTCTCAGAGTTACTCTTTCAGGAACCCTACAAAGCCAGGAAGGTATTTCTTCCTGTTTCCCACCCCTTTTACATTTTGAATTACAATTGAAATAAGCACTGGATGATCACAGAAAAAATCTACAGATAAAACAACTAATATGAAAGGCACTTGCATAGGACTAAGGGCTTTTATTGATCCCATGTAAGTCTTTGGGTTCTTCGAGTTCATGTCTGTGAGGGTGCTTTTGTCAGAGGTGGAGAGGTGGAGTGACCTGAGGATCTTACAGAAGCTTCAGAGTATGGTCAGTACCCAGCTGCTCAGCCACATCAGCTGCAAGGCTGCTCAGGGCACAACAGAAAAAGAAGGCTTTGGAAGACTCCTCCTTTACAACTGCATTATTTGTATGTAGGTACCATCTATGCTGTACGTACCACCTACACTGCTGTGTCTAAGCAGTAGAGATAACTCTGCTGAACTATGAATTCTGCACTGAAAATTAAAAAGCCTTGTTACAAAGTGGCCTGAGGTACTAAAGCCTAATTCATTTGTCCTTAGGCAGTTCCCAGTTACTGCTGCAACCATTCTACTCCTCTAAATTTTCATTTGCTTCTTCTACTGGTAGTACTTATAGCATAGGTGAGAAGAGGGTAATTTTTTCTGCTAACTTAAATACACACAGAAGCTCTACTACCAGAAAACTCTTAGGCAACAAAGGAAAAATACTGCTCCCATCTTACCTTAAAGAGAAAAAAGAAAATAATCTACAGCCACCCTAATGCTATTAAAGAATGATTCTGTTTATCACTGTGTACAGCTCTACAAACTACAATGCATATGGGATATGACTTACAGTCTTAGAAAAGCCTCTAGATTTCTCTGATTCATCATGCAATGAATATTATTTCCAACATCAGCATTATTGCATTATGGCTTAGCTGATGCCTCATGGTGGCAGTTTATTACACTGCTCCTACCAGTGGCCTACCTGCTAAGAAATAGTGACAACAGAAATTAATGTAACAGAAATATTACCAGCAATGAAGAGACATCATCTGACTTCAGCTGCACACAAACTGTCACTGAACAAAAGAGAGAAAATATGCTGATGCTTCCTAAAATTTGAAAGACTATCAGAAAGACTGCAATGAATTATAGAGACAGAAGTAAACAGAACAGGAAACTCATGGAAGTAATGAAAGAACATTCACAAAGAGAAAGTGACAGGCAGAATATGGCTCTGCTGAAAGTTTTATCAAACAGTCAAAGTAAAATAATAGTCCAGAGACAAGAGCAAGAAAAAAAGGTCATGTGTACTCAGTTAGAAGAAGGTACTTTACTAACATACAGATGAAGATTTGTATGAAAAAGATGACAGTTTGGTCCAGAGTATTCAAATCTGCTTAAGAAATATTCTAAATATTTTGACCACATCTGGCTTCTCTGTGTAGTTCAACAGTTAGGCTCTAGAAGATTAGTTGGAAGATGCTCTTTTTATTAAAACCCCTCTAATACCAGAATATAATAAAAGAATTGTGCAGGAGCAAACTGTACAGGATTTAGGTTAGGTTTGCTCAATGATCTTAAAGCTTTTTTCTAACCAAAATGATTTTATGATAAAGGTGGTTAACAGTGGTGTATTTATTGTTTTCACTGCCCATAATTGTGGTATGGATATGTCAGTTCTGTAGAGTACTTGATCTGTAAACATGTGGGAAGGCAGGGTGTATGTTTTAACCCAACAGGTATAACAGACTGACATTTTCCAGCTTGAGTCCACTGAACTTTGGGTGACTTTTTAAATCAATTCTTGAAATTCAAAATCAATCTCAATAATTTTTTGAAATTATTGTTTTTTGGGGAAAAAAAGTATTTTCTATTTGTGCTTAGATGGGATTAGCTGCCCAAACACAAGAAAGAAAGTCTATTGACCTAATAATTACTTAAGTACCCAACAACATCAATCTAAAAGCTCTCTTTGTGTTCTGATGCATATATAGAAAAAAATGGTCTGTAGGCAAGGCATCCAACTTGTTCTGATCAGCACTTCTGCTTCCCACAGAGTATCAGTTTCAAGAAATCCATGGATCAGCTGGAGAGAACCTAGAGGAAGACAAGAAAAATAATCAGCGGGCTACAAAATATCCTATAGAAAATGATTGAATTAATTACAGCTACTTAGTTTGGAGAGAAGAAAGCTAGAGGGAGACTGAGCATCCTTCTGATATGCAAAATCTTGTAAGGAGCATAGATCAATCTGTTTCTGTGTCCATTACAGGAAGGTCCAGGAACAACAGACTTATACTGCACCTGGGGGATTTGGTCTAGAGATCAAGAGAGATATATTTCTAACCTTAAGCATTGTGATAGTTTTCCTAAGATGGTTTTCCTAGAAATAGAGAAATCTCCATCACTAGCAGTTTTTGAGACACATCACACAAGCATCTGTCAGAAACTATTTATACATAATTGGTACTGCTTGGGCCAGAAGAACTGGATACGTCAGAGTTTCCTTGCTTTACTCTAGAGGCCAGAGCCACAGGCCCCTTCGATGGCAACTAAGGCACAGGGCAAACTCCATTCCCTTCTTTAACCTGGAAAGCCAGAGGGGAACTCATCACTTAGTTGTAAAGCACTGGCCAAGTTATTTCAGCTGTGCCAGACTGGACAGCCTCCCCAGATCCTTAGACCTTGTTTTCTGTAAGTTACCTTTTTGTAGGAAAAGAGCATCTCCCCACTCCTCCTCTGCCAGGCCTTTCCCTTTCCCTCCAGTGGGAAAGCACAAGCTCCCAGGGCACTGCCAATCCTTGAAGGCAGCAAATCTTCCTTCAGCAATAAAAAGCCAGGCAGTAGTGACATAGGTTAACCAATAATTACTGTGCAGTCTGGATAAAGCACCCTTCAAATGTGCATCACTACAGGGTAGTTTTAGACTAGAATTTCCTGGGTTTCTATATTTAATAATTACGCTTCTATTGTTCTTGCCTCAATTGAAACTATTTTGTGGCTACTAAGACCACCCTCACATGAATAGCTTCTTCTTTGCTTTCACATAAAAATATGAATTTTTCCCCTTGACTCTTCTTGCTGCAGCTTGTAATAGAACTGCATCTGGAAACACTGTACCATATTCTTACACTACTTTTACAGCAGGAACTGCTAAGTACTTTGGCTTGCTTACAAATTCCTCAATTCACTGAGATATAATTGTGCTGTGATTCATGCCTTTGCTAAATCTATGCAAGTTGTGGGCATGATTATTAACATCACATTAAACCCTAGAACTAAAGAGATTAGCAAACAGATTTTTTTCCCCTGGACATTGGCACTTAGGAGATAAATTACCCTGTCAAAATGTTTAAGGAAAACAAAGCACAATTATGACAGAAATGGTTTTATTTTATAGATTGCTCTATTTTGAAAGAGTTCAGCAATTGTTTTATGGCAAAATGTAGCATAATTGGAGCATTTGTTTATCCATAGAACAGCACAAGCACAGCATAAAATAATCTTAAGTGCCCGATTCAGGAACCCTTAGTATTATTCCTTAATTTCAATAGAATTTCACACTCAGAATGTTATAAGTCTCTGTAGTGACATACAGTAGCATAAGTAGGCCACTGTATGTCACCTTGTAATTGCTGTGAAGACTATAATATATTTTTGAACTGCAACCATTGGGCTACAAATGGCCTCATTGATTTAATTAAGTTTTGCTCAGTTTCAAATTTAAACTACTGACTTTTCTTATGAGTTTTTCTGCTGACTGATATCTCTTCCCAGCACAGGTATGCATCAGCTATGATCAAATGATCATTCAAAACACTACACTAAAAATCATGGCCTCTTACTTTTCATTTCTGGGCAGATTCTTAATTTTTTTTCCACATCCTCTAAATGTTTCACTCAGCAGATATTTTTTTATAGGATACTGCTGATTTTCCACGGAGGCAAGGGGTAAAGTAGGAAACTGTCAGCCAGGGTAGTGGGGTGAACTAAATCAGTAACAATACATGCCATTGGCTTTACAAAACTCTAAAGTGTGTTAAAGAGTAACAGGAATTATACTGTGGCTGCAGAATATTGTCACTGCAGCTTCTCAGGAATTTCTCATGTAAGTTTGCAGAGGAATTTCAGTGGAGAAGGGAAGTCTGGCAAGAAATAACAGCTTTAACGTTTTTAATGCAAATTTGTTGATGAAGATGTCTTTCCAGGCCAGTTCATGGTGGCAGAGATCACCTTCTTAAATAGTTTTAAGATTTTTTTTTCCATATCCTTTCTCAGCAAGATCATGGCAGAGAGCTGTGCTTAAGAAATTGTGGTTAGGGAAAACATTATGCTATATGCATCATCCATCACTAGGAATCTTTGTTAGTGTCCAGGTAATCTAAGCTAAACGTGAAGATTCTGATGCATTTATCATCATTTATTTTGTCACATGTATAAAACAAATAGATGAATAAAAAATATTTATCTCTAAATCCATTAAGGAAATTTGCCTTATTAATAGAGCACTGAGGTTTATAATAAATGCTATGTTGCTCTTACCCCTTTTACAAGTAAATCCTATTACTTACAAAATAAATAAATAAAAACACATCAGCGCCTCCAGTCACTAATCACTCATATCTAAGAGCTTTCTTGTGGCAATTGATTGTCTTGGTAGTTACACACTAGAATATTTGCAGATAAATTGTACTTAAATGATTTCGGCAAAGAACAAGGGAGATGAAAATATTTTTCTGTTGTTTTTTTCAGAAAATTGTAACATCAAGACCACACAGATTTTCTTTGGTGTCTGACAATAGGAACAGATCAAGGTTCACTCCTAATAAGGTAAAATATTGCATTCAGATGTTTAGCATACTGAACACACACACACAAAAGAGAGACTTGCAGAGATTTTGGAGCTACCTTGTGCAGAAACACAATTCACTTGAGAGAAGCTCTGAGATAAGAGGACTAGCTCAGCACACCAAACCAGGAATAGCAAGGGAAGTCTGGAGATGGGAGCTTGCTTTCTGAGTGCCCAGCCTGAGCAGCTGGATCTCGTGGATGGGAGGAGGGAGCCAAGCCCACCGTGGTCCGCGGGCTTGGGCAGGTCCTGGGGCTCAGGCCTGGCCAGGCCAGAGCAGGAGGCACAGGGACTGGCATTAAGCAGTTGTTGTTGTCGTTGTTAAGGATGCAGGACACGGCACCACAAGTAGGCTGCTGACACAGCAAGCCTAAAAATCATCCCAGTGTTTTTTTCAGTCAGAGCTCACTGCTGAAGCATCTTTGCTTTCCCAAAGCCTGGATGAACGTTCACTCATCTCTGTAGCTCACTTCTGGTAATACTAAAAAGCCTAAGGTTCAGAGCTGTATTATTCAACATATTACTGAGATTAATTTCATCATATAGCCATGGTATAATTCAAGTACACCACCTAACAATCAAACTAAGAATTAATAGGACTATAATTTCTCAATTAGCTTTCATAAGACTTCAAAAAGAGAAACATAAGGAAAATTTTCAACCTGGATAGTCTGCAGTCATCAAAAAGCTTGCTGTATTAAGAGAGAGGAACAGCTTCCAGCTTAAATCTGTTTTTTAAGCTAAAACGTATTAAGTAAAGATTCAAAGCAATGCACAGTACTAATCTGCATAATAACTAGCTGGTCAGATTGCAACAGAAGAATCAGAAGCTGCTGGGCAGCAGGTAAAGTCCAAAGTCATTAGCAGTGAATGATGGTTTTGTTTTGATCAGAGACAGATAAGGATAATTACCAACTATCCTTTTTTTTCCCCTAGTCAGTTTGCCCATCCCAAGCCTCAGCCTTGCTCATAATGATAATGGCTGTTAAGCTTTGCAACTGTAAACAGACAGAAGACAGATTTTCATGACTCTTTTATTCTAAAAATATTAATGTCAAAGAGTAGATGACACAACAGATAACAAGCAATTTCTTGCTTCGTTTATCACAATTTTCGTGTTAGCTACAGGGCTCTTTTTTATTACAACTCAAGCATTGGTTCAGCTACTTACTTTCTTGCTTCCGACAAATTCGTAATTGTTAGTGTCCTCCTTGATCCAATGCAATCATTAGCAAAAGAGTGCAGCACTGAATCTGACATCATCATCTAATATCTACCCAAAGAAACACCATGAAAAAGATTTATCAATGTGTTTCTTTTTTCAAAATATAATGACCATAACCCAGAGACTGACTAGTTTTCTGAGAGAGTAGCTCATTAAGCTGTTATTAACAAATACACATTTCTCAGGTCCTATGATTGTTGCAGTACTAGACAATATCCATATGCAAAAGAGAAAATTAGTGATGTTTTCTAGATAATCTTTTTAAGGCAATCTAAGCCTGTTGCTTGTAGAAGGAAGTGGAATACAGAACACGACAAAACAAGAACTGCAAGTACCATTTAACCACTGTTTTTTAGTGTTGCTGGTTTTTAGAATTTTGGTAGGACTTTTACTTTCCTTAAGTAAATGACAGTAAAACTCTGAACCACTAATATATTAATTTCTCTTCTACTGGAAATAATCTCCAATCCTGCTCACTGTATGGGCCATGTTTTAAACTGGGTAAGAATAAGCCACTTGCTACTCTGACAAATACAAATGAAGGCCATATGAGTGCATAGTATGGTGCATGTTTAAGAGCTATGGAAACAGAAATCTATTGTGAGGAGCTGTTTCCATCAGGTGTGGATGCAGCAGTTGTAATCTAGTCAAAGACATCAATTGTAGGTGAAATTTGCACCTGTAGATTATGAGAAACAATACTGTGCTTCATCACTGACCACACTTACTTGAAAACTCTAAAAGTTACAACTGTGATTATGAAGCTGTGATTGGGAAGTATTATGTCCCTCTATTATCACTTTATATGGGGGTATTACTAAGAATGTAAGTGAATTAATTGAACAAATTTAACCTGTACTATGGTGCAATTATATATAGAAAAATCATGACCATTTTAGCATAGTTCAGGGGAATTAAATAGTATTGGTGTGCCTGTATTTCCATAGATAAAGAGAATCCTGAGCCAGCTGTAAACAAAGGAATTAAATAAACGTAGTGTGAATTAGCAATTCATGCTTCTTATAATATGCCATTATAGTGTACACAAATGTAGGAGACTATAGCACTCCCAGGTATCCAAGGGACCTCCTGGTTTTCTTTAAGACAAACATTTGCACATTAAAGGCATCAGATAATTTAAAGTAGATGTTTATACAAAAGTCCACTAAAATATATTTAATGTTTATCAGTGTTTAACAAGTTCACTGATCCCTCCATATAAATTCTTAAACATGTTGGGATTTCTTTTTACTATTTAATCATTTAATCTGTAAAATTATTTAATTTTCATATACACATACATTATTTTCTGCAAACTATAACTATTGTACTACTCATTGCTGTTGAAAAAGTTCACTGTTACGTGCCTTAAAGCTTAGGCTGATTTTGTGCTACTGATATTGCCAGGAACTCCACCTGAAAAAAAACATTTGGAAGCATTTTGGAAAGCAGGACTTGACTTTACTAGAACCTTAGAATATTTGATGCTCAAATGTCTCCATTACCTAGTTTATAAACATCTTAAACAGAGTATGGTAGTGCTAATGTTAAGACATAATGTAACTGTGCACTGTCATTAATCCATTACTATCTGAAAGGCTACAATGATTTAGGTTGAACCATTGTGTAATTTTTTTATTCTTATTTAATATTATTAAATTTGCTTTAAAATTTAAAAAAAGAGACCTTCCAGGTTTTCTTCTTCATGATTATTTTCTATTGGTACATCTCTTACAGCATGAAAATTTTAATGTTAATAAAGCTAATCTGGGACATACAGGAATGTTGCCTTTCATAATATATTTTATGTAGTTGTTTGTCATCTTCCAGTTGTTCACTCAATCAATTTTAAGTTACCCTTTTACATGATATTTTACTATTCTTCTATTTTGTCTGGTTCCTTGTATTTTAACATATCTGAACCTCCATAGGATTTGCTTTCTATGTTCGTGATTATTTGGATATTTTTCTACAAATTTTTTTTCATTTTCTTTCTGTGGAGGAGAAGAGAACATTTTTTAAAGTCTTTCCTTCTTACTTCAAAACTAACTAGATTGTTACAGAAATAATTAAACATTTTATATCACGGAGCAAAACATTGTATACTTTAGATCATACCATACCAAATTAACTTTAAAAATAAACTACAAATAAAGCTAGAGAACGACCTGTGGCCTAAAATTATTTTTCAGTTTTTTAACATGTGAAATGATGCAAATCTTTTCATATAGAAATTATCACAGAAACATATGCCTGAAGCCAACTCAGATTCCAGATAAACATTAAAGAAGAACCAAAATAATAAAATGTTCATGCTCTTGGAGAATAATGATTCCTTCTCTTGTGTTTCATTGTGTTTGAATTTACTGACTTAATTCCCAGTCAAGCCCTTTGATGAACATGAGCAGTTGACCTTCACAGCACACACAAGCTCAGCAGGGTTTTGTGAGTACAGGCCCAGTGTGTTGCCTCCCAAATTAGCACTTTACACACCATGGTTCAAAAAGGCTGTGCAAAGAATGAAATGCCAGATCCTGATTTCCCTTTTGGCATTTCTCCCACCTTGGACTTAAACTCCTCTTTTTTTCTTTTAGCTTGGGTGCCTGTGCACCTATGAAGTTTAGTGACTTGGCCCAAAAGGTGTATTTATGCCAAAAATATGTAAAATATATATAAATATTTTTTCAGAGTATATGTAGGCAAAGAGTACATATCCTTCTACTTTGGTTAGGGCAACATTTACTGCTACCCAGTGAGGAATGGTTTATCTGTGAATTTTGCTGTATATCAAGTTTTCTGTCATTACTGTAGCCTCATGGCCTGCAGCCTCAGTAGTTACACTACTAAAATTCAAGAGCATCTTTCAATAAACCTCTGCCACCTTTACAGTGCGACACATGAAACTCCTTCATTTTTTCTCCTCTAAAATAGGCTCATGCCAGTTCTGAGTCTTCATATTTTCTATATAAATTCAATTTTGTTCCATTTTAGCCTGTTTTGAGATGTGAATCTTTTTTGTTCTCCTAGTATATTCTGATTTCACACTGTGCAATCCATATTTTTCAAGGCTCCCCGTGACACTGCTTCATTGGTGCTAGCAGTTATTCACTGTTATACCAATCTAGGCTGAACATTTCTATGACTTCAGAAAAAAAATTATTAGAAAATTTGCTCTGGATTATACCTTGCCAAGAAGTTACTAGTTTAATACAGAAAGCTACACATGGAGAAAAAATAATTTCTGAACAGGAAAAGTCATGAAATCTATTTTCCTGTGAAATCTTCTTTCCGTATGGAGAAAGAAGCAGGCCGTGTTTATATGATTTGTATGCCACATTATACTAAATAAATGAAATGATAAATAAATGATAAATGAACCAAAGAGAAGGTAGAAGTCTGGAGCTCAGAAGGCCCAGACATTCTGTCAGAGAAAAAATTAAATCTCTCCCCTCTCACCAGCCATCCACAAAACTAGGACCAACTTCATGTCTTTGAGATCTCTACCCTTTTGTCATGGTTGGCTGTAAGTGTTGGGAGTGCTGAGAAGTTATGCCACCTTTCAGGAAGGGAGAGGAAAGAGCTGATACTGAA
This sequence comes from Buphagus erythrorhynchus, assembly GCA_013400855.1. Classification (NCBI taxonomy): domain Eukaryota; kingdom Metazoa; phylum Chordata; class Aves; order Passeriformes; family Sturnidae; genus Buphagus; species Buphagus erythrorhynchus. The sequence continues at coordinate 11,558 of VZTT01025441.1, read as the reverse complement.
GGCATTGTGGAAATGCACAGCTCAGCATTTGGGTGTCTGCCTTGTGGCTGGTGCTACCTCCCACTCAGCAAAGTGGCCACTGTGGTTGAAGTCACTTGCAGTTATGAAATGCAGCTGAATTTGCAGCCATGGCAAACAGAACACCCCACTGGTGTAAATGGACCAGAAATATCATCCGAGGCTGAAAATAACTTCCAGGGCTCTGACAAAATTGGATTGTTTCATAGCTGCTCAAGTTCTCTGACCACATTGAAGTGTAAGGAAAGTAAAGCAATAACAAGATGTCCTGAATTGAGGAATAGCCACCAAGAATCCCAAACTAGCATAAAATATGCTTGAAAACAGTCTGTTTTTTGTAACTTGGGTAAAGTGTTATTGCCAAGATTCACCTCAAGAACTAGACAGTTATATACTACAGTGTAAATGGGACTCCTGAATAGTCTTTTAAACACTAGACACTATTTGGTTCTTGTTCCCATCTGAATGTGATGGTTATTTTAGAGTAAGAGTTGACTAAGTGCTTTTTGAAAGAGTATTGAAAGAAGAGGTTGAAGGTGAAAAGAAATAAAGGACTAGAAGCTGAATTGTGCTTGGCTCAAGTCAAACTAAGGACATGTCTTCTTTATACATCATGCTGAATGAAGCATTTAAGCTAAAGAAACCTTAAGGATCCTTAAGGATCAAGATTTTAAGTATCTACTATAAAAAGCATTCATTGTGCTACATATACTTTGGAAATTGAGACAACCAGTTTGTTTTACATAAGCTACCAAGACTAATTATTTTTAGTGATAATTGACCTGGACCAAATGCAATACACCCTCCAAAAGGTGACATTGTCTCTGCATATTAATAATCCTCTACAAAAATGGCAGTCAGTAGTCCATGTTTTGCATTACTCAAAGATCGTGTACCTCTCAGAAATATGGTGGCACTGTGTAGATGGTTTTAAAATACTCTTGAATTTTAATATCATGAATGCCTTTCCAAACTTACTTTTCTTTAGGAGAGGTCAGAGGTGGAATCTCGAGCATCTATGTTTGGTTTGTGGGGCAGCAATGTCAAAACCCCCACTTCCCACTGGTGTTCAGGTGCCAGTCAGAATTCATCCAGTCAGCACAGTGTTACCTCTCCTTGACTCAGTTCATGGGTGATTTCTGTGCCTATTTCCAGTTAATCCATTGTTCCATCCACCCATCCATTTTCTGAATACTCCTCCAGACAGACATTTACAGATCTCAGGGTGCTGTAGACAGTAGTGAGAATTGTTTCACTGAAGTTTGTCACTCTGTAGATCATAGAGCTAAGCTTATATTGAGTGTTTTCAGCTCAAGAGGCTGACTGTATCAGTACCAAGGGCAAACTCACAGCTCATACCTGTCTCAACAAGCACACCTTACACTGTTTAACCTGACAATGAACAAAAGAGTGCACAGTGCAAGCATGTAACTGGGGACCGTCGCTAGCAGCAGAAACAAAACTAAACAAACAAAAAAAACCCAAACAAAACAACATTCACTGTAAAAAATAAAACACCTAAACAAACTGAAGCAATAAAAAGGAAATTCATAGAAAATGGGACTGGGAAACAAAACTTAACGACTTTATTTCTGAAGATAATTTGATGTAATTAGCAAGTTAGAATCATAGAATCAAGAAGGTTGGGACAGACCTTAAGATCATCAAGCCCAACCACCAGCCTCACAGTGTTCACTGTGAGGACCAGGATAACTCACTGCATGGCCCTATATAGCTACAAAGGGCGAGTTGCAACCCATGCCCAGGAACTGTGTCAGGAAGATCCTGACCCTGAAGAGCCTGATTTTTCTTCAAGAAAGGAAATCTGTAGCTTACTGCAAACAGAAGAAATTTCAGTGGAGCTCACATTTCAGTGAAATTTTGCTTTGGTATTCAGGCTAGTGGAGATATTTCACTGAAGTAAAAGGATTTTTTTCCACTCTAAAAGATAAAGGCAGGCAGAAAACATGCAGGAGCTTGTTTGAGAACAGTAAAAAATTAACTCTTTTCACTGAACCAGTTTAAAAGCTTCTAAAAAGCTATCAGAATAGGTCTTGTGACCTATAAAACCCCTTACATTTCAGTGACTGGAAGTATACTCATGATTTTAAGACTAGGAGACTGGACTTAGACTCCTCTGTTGTAAAAAGAAATTGTTTAGAAATGTATTTGATCCTCTCTGGCATTTCAGTTGCTATAGTCCGCTCACATGAGCAAAGACTTTCTTGGTAGACTTCGATTGAAATTTGATCATGTTAATGCTGATAGAATTATTACAGCTAAGTGGTTTCATTATCAGAAGTAAATGGAAGGACTTGCTATATGGCAATATCAGTTTCAAACCAACGAAAGATGTTCAGTTCTGCTGACTAGAAGCTCTCAGAATTTCTAGCTAAAAGTCCATAAAATACAGGATTTGAAAATAGCTGCTGAGGCATTAGGTTTAACTCACTTTCGCCCTTTAATTTTAGTACAGAACAAGATATTTTGGCCAGATTGAGGAGGATGAATATTGTAAACCTTGCCACGACCTCTTTCAAAGGGGGAACATTTGCCAGCAATTTGTCTTTTTCAGATTTATGCTTGATCATATCAGTGGGCTAAATGTTAGTCATTTCATTCCAAGTAGGTGAGCGGTATCATGCATTAATGCAGTTAGCCAGGTGCAGAGTGCAGTGGAACAGGTTAATGACATTGTCAACTTGAGAGAGATCAGGAACATACTTTGATATAGGCAGCAGGATTTCTGAGACATACTCCATTTACTCAAATTTTAAATGTTAATGGTATTTTATTGGAAAGAAGCAGCTGGAATTAAACATGTAATAGCTCAGAGAATAGAAATAT
>VZTT01025438.1:42168-54919 GCA_013400855.1 Buphagus erythrorhynchus | reverse complement strand
GAGCGCCGAGCCACCGAGCGCCCCGCCCGCGCCGGCAGGGGGCGCTGCGGCCCCGCGCGAGCTGGGCGTGAGGGGACGGGGAGGGCTCGTCCCGGCCGGGGGATCGGGAATGTCGCCGTGTCCTCCCCGCGTCCGCCCCGCGTCCCGGTCACTGGGAGCGTCCTCGGGCATGTTATTGTACTTATGGCCATTTTTATGTTGACATACAGTCCATACGGACCTATGCTAAGTTGGTACCTAGTGAAGAATAAGAATATGTGCGTAGTAAAGAAAAAGAATGCGGACCTTGCCCTGAACAACTTACAGCGTAAAAGCATCAAGGAAAGGATGAGTAAATGTAACACAGAAGTACAATTACGGAGGTATCTGTGCACAGAAGTGCCCAACAGGAAGCAGACAGATGCTAAAAACCTCAAGTTATGTATGACTGCTCAGAAGCATCACTGCTTGAATGAGGCACTAGAAGATGGCAATACTGCAACCTCTGGAGATCTAAAGCATGAGGAGGAACACACAGAAACCGAGAAAACTTCAGAAAGTGGGATGATGGTGACTTACATACCATGGTGACAGGAAACAACCTCCACCACTGATAGGGAAAGCAGCTGCAGGAGGGTGAGGGGCAAACTGAGAGATGGCATCATTAGATAAAGTAACAGCAATGGGTTTAGCTTTGGGAAAAGCTTTTTCATTTTCTGAGCTACCATTGCAGTAATTTCTGCAATATGGACAAGAGTTTCATTTGAGCAAATAGATATAAAAGATATCTATGACTTACACGTAGCCCAGACATGAGGACTTACAGTGGAGCTATGCTGAGTTGGAAAGCTGGGTCATTTTTGAGTATATATGGTCATTTTTATGTATAAGGGAGGGGAGAGGAAAGAGGAGTCTGCACTACTGTATTCACCAATGTGCTGAGCATGTGCAAACCACACAGCAGGATTTGCAGTGACACATCCATTGCTTGTGCCCAGAAAAGGAGCAAGTTTGCAAGTATTGTATGAAATCATAGAACCATAGAACATTAAGGGTTGGAAGAGACCTAAAATATCATCTAGCCCTAACCCCCCTGCCATGTGGAGGGACAGCTCCCACTAAAACATCTTGCTTGAGGTCTTATCCAGCCTGGCCTTGAGCACTGCTCGGGATGGGGCATCCACAACTTATCTGGGCAACCTGCCCCAGTGTCTCACCAGCCAGAGTAAAGAACTCCTTCTTAATATCTAACCTAGTCCCAAATGGACTGCTGCCAGCACCGTTGCATCTCTAGAAGCACCAATGAATGCAGTTGTAACCATATAAAGTGTATTTGCTTTTTTTTTTTTGCTCATCCTGGTTCTGAAAATGAAAACAAATTCAAATTTCATGGAACAAGCACATAGGTGCTCTCTCCAAGGCACTCTCCTTGGTTACAGCTCATCTCCTTTGAAATGCTGCAACTCTGATGCTGATTTCAGTGGGAGCTTTATTACATTTATATTTCCTGTGGAGAACACATGCAGGCTGTTTTTATTGCACTAAGGTTGTAATTCCACCTCAAAAGAGAAAGCGGATCCCTTCAACCCAGACCAGGACTCTAATCCTGCCTACACAAACTACTCTGCCAGCACCAGAGAGGGGAGCACAGGGACCCCTCCAGTCAGCGGAGGGGATGCCAAGACAATGGTGAGGGCACCAGCACCCCTCACACACAGCCCTGGGGCTGAAGAGTATCCCGGGGTGAGCTTCTCTCCTTGCTCCACTTCACATAAATAATTGATTGGAACACAGATTGACAGAAAGATACCACTTTACAGCTCAGCGCTTAGACCAGTCACCTGGAATGCGAGGAGATATGTCAGAGCAGGAAGGAATTGTACTTCCATCAATCTGTGCTTTCAGAAGAGCTTGATAAAAGCAAACTTCACCACTAGCCGTAGGTATCACATTTCCTCTGGGACCTGCTATTGTAGGCTTGACAAGGAGCTGACAGAGTGTTGTTGCAAACCCGTTCACTTGCCCTTTACCTTTTTTTGTGGTTTTACCACAGCCCCACACAGCCGCTCGCTCACTGCCCCACCAGCAGGACTGGGGACAGAATCAGAAGGGTAAAAGGTAGAGATCTCGTGTGTTGAGACAAAGACAGTTTAACAGGGAAAGCAAAAGCTAAGTAAGCAAACAAAAAATTAATTCTCTGTTTCCCATTGGCAGGCAGGTGTTCAGCCAACTCCAGAGAAGCAGGGCCTCACCACATATAATGGTTACTTGGGAAGACAAGCACCATCACTCCAAACATCCCCCACTTTGTATACTGAGCATGATGTCATATGATCTTGAATATCCCTTTGATCAGTTGGGGTCAGCTGTCCTGGTTGTGTCTCCTCCCAGCTTCTACATACTCCCAAATTTCCTTGCCAGCATGGCAGTACAAAAACTAGAGAAGGCCTTGGCTATGTGTAAGCCCTGCTCAGCAATAACAAAACCATTCCTACATTATCAACCGTGTTCAGCACAAATCCAAAACACAGCCCCACTCTAACCACTGTGAAAAAAATTACCCCAGACAGAAACAGCACACCACTCAAATTGTCTGCACTGCAATTGAAGGTAGATAGTAAAAAAATGGGTAGCTAATGGGGATTCTCTTACTGGTAAGCCCGTCCACCATGGAAACAAAAGCTACAGACACCTTTACATGCACCTGCAGAAAACATTCTGTCCTTGTAAATCAGTGTATTGAGAATAGGAGCTGAGAAAAGGCTGCAAGTGCTTTGGAGGGAGCCCAGGTGCACAGAGCATTTGCCTGACCTTCATCCTGATTTTCATTCTTCACAGCTCTATCAACTGTCTTTTTTGCACAACAGCATCCAACAGAAAATCAAAGTATTTGCTGGATCAAAAGCCAAACTAATTTTATTGTTTAAATTAGTTCAGCCACACAAGAGAATTAATTATTTCAGGACTATCAGTTTTTATGTTAGCTTTGACTTTGAGTCTGATACTACACTGGAGTCTGATACTGCACTGGAGAAGTACCTATAGAATTCTATTACATTTTTCACCTTTTTTAGTGGAACAGTAATGTATCACTTAGCCAAAAATTGGCAGTTTCTGCTCATATATCTCTATCATTCATTTTAACAGTATTTCTCTATCTTGACAGAGAAGTTTCCCATAGTTACTATGTAACACATCTATAGCAAATACTACCTTCAAAAACTTAGACATGTAATTTATGTATGACTGCTTCTTTTTAAAGAATCACTCATTCTCAGGTTTTTTGTGTCCTTTTTCTTTAGCTTCGGGGTTAGTCCCACTCTAATTGTCTTTATCTGTAATGGTATCAGAGTTCTGTGGTCATTACTTTTAATTCTTTCACCCGTTATCAGTGCTACCTTTACTTTGCATGTCCTTACATTTCACCACTCAAACAAGGTTTTGTCTCTGCTTATTCCACTCAAAGATTAGCTTCTCAAATACAATCCTTTTAGAAGCTTACCTGTAGCATAGGATCTGTCTAATACATGCTGAGTTTTGGATAAATGAGAAGAAATACTTTATATTTTTTAAAAAAACGGTAAATGTAGCTATCATTAGCTACTATTTATATTCCTCACCAGAAATACCATGTAAAAGAGCGGTTGAAAGTAAAAGCAAGTATCACTTGCTTTTAAGGGTAAACACATGAATAATTTAGTTATCTCAAAACTATGCTTGCAAGTCCCCTAGAAAATTCTGATCAATTCCAGTTACCCTTGAAATGCCTCCCAAAATCCCCTAGAGCAACCGTAGCTCTGTTCTGTAAGGAAGCTGTGCAGTAATTATGGAATTGAACCTAAGAAAGGTTAGTAGTTTTGGCCTTCAATTAGATAAAATCAATTTAGAGTAAACTGTAGCATACTACACCCTGATAACATCAACAAAGTAATTGAAGAACATTTAACATCAGCAGTAGTCTGAGTCAGCTGGTCTAGCAGTAAGAATTCTTTCTACAAGGATTTCTTTCTACAACATTTCTAACAATCAAATAGTTGAAGCGAGTTGTATGTCAAGAAGAATTTGGATTTGTTGCCGTTAATGTCAGAGATTTCACTGAAAGCTTTGTGATCTACTCCTTTGACCTTACCTATGAAGTGGTAGAGCTGGTGAAGCTAATCACCAGATAATTCCTCCACATATAATTTATGTACATAATTTCATTTATTTTAGACAAGGTATAGAGAACATGAGATTTCCTCATTATACTGCTATTAAGTACATGTAAGTACAAACAGTCCTTCATAAATTTAAATCTGCATACTTTAACTGATTACTGGAGTACCTAATTAATCATCTGAAAACTTGCTTTGAGCTTAAAGAATAAATGACCTTAAGCATGAGGAGGACTTATTTTCAGACAAAAAAAAAATCCAAAGTAATACCTGAATCAAAATTTAAAAATAAATTACTTGGATCGACATCTCCAGCGCTGGAGATTTGGTATCTAGTGTCCATGCCTAGACTGGGAAAGTGTTGTGTGAGATACAATGCAAACCTTTGATAGCCCCAGCCTCTGCACAAAGAATTTACAATATAAACACGTGTGTTTGCACATGAGGGTCAGTTTGCCCTCTGTAATTGCAGCTGCCCAGCTGTGCGTGCCAGGCTGCAGTGCCTGCACATGTCAAGGCCGCCTCCTGTGTGGCTCATGCTGGAGCATCTTGCATGGTTTGATTGCGTAGGTGGTTGTGCAGTCATGAGTGGGGGCACCAAAGGGGAAATGGAGACAAAATGGGTAATAGGTAATATCTAACAGTATCAAAGTATGGGAGAAAATAAGAGATGGTATAGCAAGATCTTCATGTTCTAAAAGAAGGAGTTAGAGAAGATGATTAGAATGCGCCTGTCTGAAGTACACTCCTTTCTGAAAGAGAGGAAGGAGTAGTCCATCTGCACTGATACTTGAAGGGCCATACATTTTCAGTTGTCATTACAGGAGATTTCTGCTAACAAACCCCAGAGATTTTAGTTTTCATATTTTAGGTGATTCCTAGCTAGTTCATAGTTGGCTGCATTTTACAGTCCATGGGTGAGTCCATGGGTGCAACAGTTTACTGACAACTATTCTGAATATCCAGTCCGTATTGGTCTCCCAAGTCACTTTTCAGACCAGTTAGAGTGCTATTGTGATCTTAGTCTCATGCTTATTTCTATGTATACACTTATGCTTAGCTATTTTCATTCTGAATTTTTGTTTTGTTTTAACAAATTAATGAAAGACATGCCAAAAATGTTCAGCTTTACAGCATGCAAGAGTGAAACCCTCTTTCTATACACACAGTGTGTATAATTTAGAAAACTGCTGTTTCAGAGTCCTGTGCCTTGCAGTTTGAACAGCAGACAATTTTTACAGTTTAAGCTCCATTCTGATTCTGTTGGATGCTCAGTTACGAGCAGGCTGCTTTAAAAGCTAAAGATATTCACAGGAAATGGAAGGGCCAGAACTAACTTGCTTCCTACAGGACTAGCAAAGTTCCATTAATTTTTTGGTTCCATTATTGACTGGATAATCCTTCCCTGCCACTTTACTTTTAGGTGGTACTGCACAAGACATGATCTCACATACATTAATCACAGATCTTATATAACTGTTCACAGGCAAAATACCTCTGTGTTTAATTCTAGGCTGAGAACAGACTCAGCCATCAGATCTACCCTCTTTATTTCCTCTCTCTTCGTTCCTTTTGGGGAATTACTTGTAATGTCATTAATAGGAAAATGTCATTATACCATACCCTTATCTTTCGTTTCATGGGCAGAGCTCTCTGTGACTCAATTAATGAAAAACATTCCTCCATCAAATGGATGCCATTGCCATTTGAAGGCCAGTTACAGCATCATTAGTGGCATATCTGTAGGAAATTATTTAAATTGACCTTCTCCACGTGGGTTGTTTTTTGTGGGGTGCCTGCCCCAGATGCATCTGATCTGGGGAAGAATCCCTTAGCACTCATAAAACTGGCAATGAGTAAAACTCCTCAATATGTGAATTTCCATTTAAGAAAATTTCATTCCTTTCAATCTGTTTCACCGTGCTAATTCCTCTGGAATGCAAATGTGCCCTGGACAAGCAAAATGTGAGAAATTCCTAAGGGGTTATCATTTGCATCTCCTCTATGTTGCCAGCCTGGAAGAAGAAAAGGAAGCCTACCTTTTTGTGTGGAAGAAAAATCTGCTTTAACTCATCCAGCAGCTGTTTCTAGTGTATGAAAATGACCTTGCCTGGAGTTAGAACACACCTTCTCCACATACTATGAAAATGGATAAAAATAGTTCTGCAGAATTCTTGGCTTAAGGAAATGGATATTTTTTTTCCCAGGTAGGTCTCTGATTGTTTCTGTGAAACTCTGCTTTGTAGGATTTAAACACAAAATAATTTTTTATTAATTTATAACCTGTATATTAATTAGGTCTTATTAATTTGCCTAGAATCCATTTGCTGACATTCTTGATTCAGTGTAACCCTCTGAGGCTCTTTGTTTAGGAAACACTTCTGTAAAGCATTTCAGGATAATTCAACAGATGATTAAGGGAAGCATAACATTTTGAAAAACAATGTTATGATTGGTTTCCCTTAGCAGCCTGATCCACTCTGAAGTGTCTGATCGGAGGTAACCTTTGCAGCAGACTAATGCCATTTTCTGTCCCCATGAAAAACTGGTCCAAATCCAAATTAAAAACCTCCAGGAAAAAATAATTGTAAATTCACATGTACTCAGTGGCAGGCACTTGATAGCATATGGCACCTTAATATGCCAAGGATTCTTTAGAGCATACACCATCACTTAGCAGTTCCTACTTGCCAAACTGCTTCTGCTTGTGACATCCCTCGGGGATCAAGCTCCTATCCATGCCCTGTGCAAGCCCTGAGCTGGTCTTTTGCTGCAATTTTTCCTTTCCATAGTAAAGGGACACCCCAGCTGCAAGAGCTCAGCTTCTCCATGTCTTTTGTGGTAAGACAGCATCTTCCCTTGCATGGTCTGTGCCATCAGGTATATCACAAGGGATCCACCTGCAAGTTTTATGGGCTTTCTTCAGACATTTCTAAACACTCCATAACAAGAGTTTTGCAGATTCATTCTTCCCATTTTAATGTCATCTTACTTTTATGTAATTTTCTAAATCTTAGGTTGAAAAGTTATGTCTTGACCTTGTTTAGATGTGTGTGCTTTTGTCAAACCTGTGACATTGGTGAAGAAAGAAAAGGCCTAGTACTAGTGCTACTAGCACTGCTGAAATATTGAGAGTGAGGCAGGGCTTGTACAAAAACAGCATATTTTTATTTGGCTAACTGATATATTTGGAAAAAAAACACCAAACTTTATAGCCCTTTATGAGCCCTACTTCAGATTTGAAATAAAAGCAGCAATCCTGAAAGATCTGAATTCCAGCAAATCAAGCTTATGCTTTATCCAAATTTGTCCAATATATCTAATCAATGTCCTTATTAGATGCCAACAAGACAATGTCTGACACAGACTTGGGATTTTGCAGGTTTTAATCAGAAGTGCTTACCTTTGGTTAAAGCACACACTGTGTAGGATGTTCCTGGGACTTCTCACATGGGCAGGTTCGGGTGCTATTGCTCATTCTTTCTGACACAGAAGTGATGGAGTGCTATATCATGCCTTTAGTCCTGCACAGGAATCCCAAAAGCTGGGGAGAGTTTGCATAAAAACTGCAGTCAGGAAACGGCCACAGTGATTCATCTTCCTAATATGAGGTGCTGTGAGGTTGTGCAACCCATGGGCCAGCAGTGCTACGTCCAGTACAGAGATTCTGGAATGTTTATAAAATTTTGGGGGGGGTGTTAGTTTTCTTTTTTTGTTTTTGGTTGGTTTGTTTGGGTTTTTCTATTGTTTCATAGCTCACAACTTCCTGCTAAGCTTATGCTCATACAATCCCGGGACTCTTTGTCTGTTCTGTTGCCATCAGGTCTCTTAGAGTCAATAAAATGCCCACAGATCATAATTTTATGCAAAAGCAAAGTCATCAGCTCTGGTGTGAGAATTTGTACAGAATAGGTTTAATAGCACATCATCTTTAATAGCTATCACTTTAAATTACCTAGCTGCCAAGAGCAGGCATATATGAGAAATTAATGGATACATAACATCATTCTCGGTTAAATCATTGCTGTAAATATAAAGGAAATGAACTATTAAACCAATAACATTTCCTTTCATTAGTTTGAAAAGATCAAAGATAGAGACATTACACAAAAATGCCAAGAGCCAAGAATATTGCACCTTACTTTGGTGAAATTACCTTGTAACCACAGCTGGGAATTCTGACATCAGCTGACTGACCGAAAATTTACAGAATAGGGAAGGATGCAATCTATGGTTCTTACAGGGATTTGCAGACTGACTGCAGTACTCTAGAGTTCTCAACATCAAACATTGGGTTGGATCTTCATTTCTTTTGACCCTCCAGGATCAGAAAGCAGTGGTTTTTGATGACATTTTAAAGCATTACAAATTCCTACATAGGATGCTGAGCGTTACTGTCTTAGTTACATCAGAATGTAAACCCGAAGTCAGTGGAAAGATGGAATCAAAGAAATATACCACAAGTAGCTGTTAGTATGCAGAAAGGATTTACACATTTGTCTGAATACTTTGACTCTTGTAGGGGAAAAAAAAAAGTCAAAGCCACAAGCCAAGTATCAAACCCTAAACTGAGATACATTAAAACACTTCTTTTAATGCATAGTTGCTAAAGCTGCCCACTCACTCATTTTTGCTCAAGTGATCACTATGGCATAAGTCAGGCAGGATTTTTCTGCATAGCTTGTTGAACATGCCAATTTCACAGGCTGCTTTTGGAAAGGTTTTTGCTCTTGCTGCTTGGTTTAGCAGATGCTGGCTTGGAGTTCTGCACTCACAGTATAAAGGATTAAGGAGACAGAAGGATCTTCAGGAGGGAATATGGCAATTGTCCAGTGTAAACCCAGCTGCATCCAACAGGCATTCCCATCAAGGACTGCCCCCAGTTCTGTTATCCATTTGTCAAATCAACTTGACATTATCTTCTGCTTGGAAAAATAACTAGCCTAGTCTGCATTTAAGGAGTAGGATCACCTGCTTCTGAAGATATGATGGAGAGGATGGAGGCATGCATGTAACAGTGCAAAGTAGATCAGTGTGATAAGATACAAATGTTTCAAAAGCACACTGATTTGTATGTTGTGAACTGCTTGAGTGAAAAGAAAAATGATCACAACCAAAACTGTATGCCTTTCAAAACTTTACTTCTCCAGCTGGCACAGCTAGCAGATTTGTCAGAGAAGCACTAATAAGCAGAGAGAAAACACTAGGGGAAATCTTTCTGTTCTCCATCTGTCATGGAGTAAATAGGTTTATTGATTATCTACCACTTGATCTATACTAAATGCTTTCAAGCATTTCCTATTTATAATTTTCAAATACAAGAATAATTAAATTTTGATTTATGGGAATTACACAAGAAGAGGTGATTTTTTTGTCCAATCAGCAGCACTCAGCTGTACCACAGATATTAAGAAAACTAATAGAATGTTTTAGCTTTAAAATAGTAGCAGCCTGAGTTTTGAGGTTTTGGGTAGTGGCCTGAATAATGCAAGAGGAAGAGCAAAAAAGCTTCAGTGTTGGCTGTAGTTGTGTTTTTACTGTTTCTAATACTGGGTCACAGAAGACACAAAGGTTTTACAGCCCCACTATAAAACAGCTCTTTATCTTTTCTCCACTAATTCCATGGTGTCACATTTAACAAAACTAGGAAACTGAAGATAATATGGATGTTTGCAGATTAGCTGACAGGTAATAAATAACGCTAATTTCACATACCTACAAATGTAAAGGCACCTTATCACTGTTTAAGTTTCTCACTCTTTGTAATGCCTGCCAACATTTTAACCCAGGCAAATTACAGTATTGTTTTTGCTGTTTTTTCACTGGGATAAAATACACAGTCATAATATCTTTTTATCAGATTTCATGGTATAAAAGGGCTTTGGTGCTTAATTCAAGCTGTATGTTGCTGAGGCAATTCCAGAGTTCCTGTTCTAGAAGATGTATTTGTCTTATCTTTTAGTTGTCTTGTCTTTTCACAGTGCTCTAAGTACCACTTGCCCAAGAAGATGCAGCTGTGACCCTGCCCAGTCAGTGCAATGCTACAGGGCTACAGAGATCCCCAGAGAGATTCCTTTCACCACCAGGAGACTCTACATCAGCCACAGCAAAATTAAACAACTTCAGGTAAGAAAACCCAGAAAAAGTACTTTTTGTAGCATACCATAACTGAAAGTTGGACTTCCCAGATGGTGGTGGCATCAAGTGAGGAGAGAATCTTATTCCATGTTCTAAAAATTGACAAAGTGCTGCCAGATCTGGTTTTATTTTTACTTACTCTTTAAGGATATGTAAATATATTCCTGTAGTGTTTTCATGTTCCTGCAGTCTCCAAGCACTAGCTCATGCTGTTACAATTATATTTTGTATGAAACTCAAAAAATTAGTTTTTTGCAACTAGCAGCCAAAGGTTGACTTGTTATATATATGGTCAAATAACCATTGACTTTCAGAGTAATTTTTAAACTGTTTTAAGCTTTTTCTCTTTTTAATGCAATATAATACTTTTTCACAGTAAAATGAAAGGATTTATGTCATTAGAATAATTTCCCTGATGAACGAAATTAAAGCTCATTTATACCCCTCCTGAGCTGCGTCAGGTACACTTGCTATTAGAAATGGCAGAGGAAGTAAGTTTGAGTCTAAGGCACAGCATGAGATGTTTCTAAAGCATGGTTCTAAAAGCAAGGCCAGGCCTATCTAATAACCTAAATAAATGAGAGCAGTTTCTAACCAAAGCTGCCAGCTATTTGTGCTATTGAAAAAGTTTATTCTGGGTTTCTTGAGGTACCACTGGCTTGCATTATTAAAGGCATCAGCTTATGCTCATCTTTCACTGCACTCTGGAATGGTGCTTCTTTGTTTCCTACCCTGAAATATCATTATTTAATAAATTCACCTTGTATAGATAGACACAAGGGAAATATAACCACCTGTATAACACGTGCTTGCTGTGCATCAATTTACTACAAATAATAAGAAATGTGCAATTCAAATGAGATACATTTTCTCTTACAAAGAATTTGACTGCTCTGAAATGCATCTTTGATTTCGCTCTCAGGACTAAACGAAATAGGCTGGAAGGCAGCTTAAAGCAAGAAGAGGTGAACCTGCTGCCCACTGAGAAATAGTCAGTGATTGGACAGTTTTCCTTTGAGAAAGTTTACTCTTTTAGCTGCTACTAATATCTCTGGTTTTCTTGTTTTATCTCACACACCCACAAGAGTCAAACATTGGTGTGATTTAGCTATATTCAGGATAAACAAAAGATTTGTCAAATGAATTCTGTATTAGGAAATACATTTTCTGTGTAAACTCTTCCCTCCTCCTCTGCATTATTTTATTTCCAAGATAAGTAAGATGAGCCACTTTCCATTTCTTAGGCTAGTTGTCCATACCTGCCAGCAACTCCTCAGTTACAAGTAGAGTGGCCTTAAGCTCTGACTAGAGCAAAAGAGTGTGTCATAAAGCATTTAAATGTTGGATGTAAGTGAATAGAGTGGTGGGATAAATGTTTTATGACCAATCAAAACAAATAGTGTGTGAAACCATCTAAGGAGAGAGTTTTTCACTTTATACATTAATTCCATTGGCTATGAGTCTGCCTTACTGCTACTACTGACTTTGCACTGAAAGGAAAGAAGTCCTTTCACACTACATCCTTGAGGTTATGTAGGCTGTTCCTTGAGATTATACTAGGTCTTTGGATATATTTTTAACTTTTTTTTCCAACGAAACAAATTATACTTCTGAGGCCTTGACATCATAAATACCTATGCTTAATTTTACACAGCTGAGCAATTCCACTGGCACATATAGTGCTTAGGGAAACATTCCTGCTTGTAAAGTACATGTCTGCAAGCACTGAAATAACTCTATAGGATTTTAGGGTTATGGTGTGGGATTTTTGTTCACTCAGCTCGTTTGATTTGGGTTTTTTAATTTACTTGGTTTTTAAAATTCCTTTATTTACCTACTCATAGAGAAAATAACGTACTTTCCTAAAGAAGTAGAATGGAAGCCTAGAGTTCCCACAGCTGACCTCCAAGCGACTTTTATATGTAAGCATTCACAAATACTGTGGTTTGGCAATTAGCTGCCTCAGAAGAATAAATAAAATATTGTTTCAGTTACTTCTGCACCTTAATTTGCATTGATTATTATTAAAATTGTGAAGAAGTATTCGTTTTAAAAAGAATGTATGTTTGTATGCTAAATCCAGTATGTTAAAAAAAAGAAAACCAAGAAAAATAGTAGATTTTTTTTTACCCAGGTAAATTTTGTATTTGTTCTGACAGGGCTGATCAGCATTCAAAACAGTGGCTGGGATTTTTGTTTTTGGCAATTTTACAACCTTTTTTATAAAAACACTTTACAATAACAAAACTAGATTAATTTTAGCATCTTTTTTCAGTATTTTCTGTTTTCTCCTTGATTTGAAGATCAACCATAACCTGTTTACTTTCAATTTAAAATTTAGTTTATTTCCAACTGTATTAATAAGTGGGGCTTTATATGCTAAAAGAAAATCATCTGCCTTGCCTCCAGGATAGGGGACTGTTTTAAAGAAACTGCTTATAACATATCCCAGGTCACAGCAACTCGAAAAGCCAAAAAAA
>VZTT01025438.1:2880-19605 GCA_013400855.1 Buphagus erythrorhynchus | reverse complement strand
GAGTAAGTTACGATTATTGCTTTTAGGCTTCTGTTAAAAATTTCTTACTCATTTATTGCCTTTTGAGCTGTTTTTTTAAGCAGAAAAATTCTTTAGCAGAAATATTAAGCTAAATTGCAGGGGTTTGGCTTTTCAGAGTTTACAGCCTCTGTGGTATGTTCTGCAATGAGCTTTTTGAAAAAAAGTACTACTGGAATTACCTAAAACTAGACTATTCTAATTTAGGTAAACTTCCTGCAAGTTGCAAGCTCCANTTAATTGGACTTTAGAGAGTGATTTCTTCTTTTACATGTGTCTGGTCAACTGAATTGTTCTGTGGATGGACTTCCATGGCAGTTTGGCCACTTAACTTCAAACCAAATTCCATTCCCTGTTGTCAGCATCCACCTATAATGGAACTATTAAATGTATTTAATAGGGCACCTGAAGAAGAACTTAGAATATCTATTCTGTTATACCCTAAAGGCAATTAAAGGAAATTAACAACCGCTTCTTCAGAACAGTCACTAATGTAATGGAGGACCAGTGACGATTGTTACCCATTGTGTGTATTTTGGCCAGTGATAATTAAGTGCAGCTCTTCAAACTTGCTGGGAATCTTCTGTCTGGATATATTAAAAGTATTAGGTCTAATCTTAAAATTAGCGGATTTATTTTAGAAGTATTGTATGCTAGCTGAGCACAGAAAGAGATCTAATCTGTCAAAATGATGAACATTGAAACAGGCTGCTTCATCCATGTGGCTAGTAATTAAGGATAGTATCTGTAACTAGTCCTACTTATTAATTTGTTTACTTAATGTTTAGGACATTGTTGGAGGTGAAGTATTCGTTCATGACTTATTTAGCAGCAGCATTGTAAACTTTGTTTTACTTGTAGACAAATTTAGTTTGTGTGCATTTTTAATGGAACAGTATTGAAAGTAAGCATCTGTGCATTACTGATTTGAGAGCATGTTTTGAAAAGCAACACTTGAGTAGTTACACTCTTAGAGTTTGCATTCATGGTGTCTTATGTAAATCTCTGGGATTTTAAATTTTGATTTAAATACCTGTTAATGTAGTTTTTAAACTTTTTGTTCATGTTTAGGGTGCAGTTATTGAAGCCTAGTCCTAAAATGGTATGATTCTAGCTTGTCATGTGGCTTTTCTTGTTCTTTATTCAGTCATGCACTTAATTCTTACAGCTTGAGTTTTCTGCAGTGTAAGAGTACTTTCTTCTGAGCAATGCCTCAGCCTAACCAGCTTGTTTTCAGAAAAGTAGGTGCCAGCTGCATTTTAATATTGTCTCTGCTTGCTGTCTGTCTGCCTTCCAGCAAAGAACATGACTATCAACTAAGGCTACTCAAGTTGCCCTGTAAAATCTATGTGGAGAAGAGAAGGGTAGAGTTATCAGCTCTAAAATTCCTTCATGTTCGCCTTGCAGAGCTGCTGACCTAGAAGGAATGTTGCCACATTCCCATCCTTTGAGTGTGCAGGTCTTTTGGCCTCTTTCATTTTTTAAAGTCTGCCCCCAAATCCTTGTATCTTGTGTGTGATAAACTTGACTACTGTAACTCCAGCAGCTCTGAGGGAGCTTCCACATGTAAATTATATGTAGTGCTGCTGCATTTAGGTAGAGAAATGGATGCAGAATGCAAAGCACATACTGTGTTTTTTAGTAGGCTATTCTGACAGTAATACTACAGTGTGCATTTTCATTTTCCTTCAGATAGGAACCAGAAGGAAATGTTAGCATTAACTGGGCTCTCTGAAGGTCTTTTTCCTGTTTGAAAAGTGATTGCAGTATTGAAGATCCTGCTGCTGTACCAGCTGAGGAGTACTCAGCTACTGAATCAGCTGATGAGTAAAGCTGTCCACTTCCTCCAGAGTCCCCACTTCTAAGTATTCACTGCTTCCCTGCAAAGCTCTTTCATACTAACGTGCTAGCTTCTGAACACATAAGTGGCTTTTGCGTTGAAATTTTTTTCTTAACTTTGTGATAAGATTTGGACTGTGGCACAAGACACTCCTATCTAAAAACTTCATCCTTCCTTAGAAATGCACATGCTTGGGAAAACAGCTTTTTTTTTACCCCTGGTAAAAGATATCATCAATGTTGTGGTGATTCAGTGGGGGGGGAGGATGTGAACTTTTTGAAAAATCTCCAGCTTCAGTTTGAAAATCTGGATGGAGCAAAATCTGACCTTAGTTTCCTTTTCTATTATTCCTGAAGTTAGGTTCCTCCACAACTAATCTGAAAATTGTAAAAGGCTCTTGACTGCTTTTGTGTAGTGGACTTTTTTTATTTAAGCAAATGAGGAAAGAATTGAGAAATAACATTGGAAGTTTGGAGCAAGTAGGCTGTACTAAGCTTTATCTGCTAAAGGTAGTCATTATCCAGTATAAGCACTCCTGCACTTAACCTGCGGAACTGGTGGATAGTGACAAGAAATTACTTGTAATAATCATGACTAATGGCAGCATTATAGCAAAATAGAGTTATAAATGCTGGAATGCTTTTCAGATGAGCTAGGTAGGTGCAAGAGGAACAGTTTAGCTTCTTGGGTCTCCTTGGGGTGCTCTACTGGTTTTCACATGTTGCTCTAATCAACTTGCTAGAATTAGCAGGGAAAGCTGGACTCAGACTGCTCATTCTAAGCCTATTTCCTGTCTGTCAATTTTAGCCTGGAGTAGCTTAGGCACTGCAGAAGTGTATGGAAGGGAGACAGAGACAGTGGTGTTTGGTCACTAGCTGTCTTCAGCCTCAGAAGATGAGTAACATGCTCTCACGAGGGAAATGACTGGCTGGGGCTTTAAGGTATGGGTAGTAAGAGTGTGGGCACCTAGTGGAATTCATCAATATTATCTAGCTCTGCCCTAGAATGGGTCAGGTTGTCCACTCAGTAACAGAAAAAGACACACTGCCCTGTTCTTCCTTACTCATCTAACCAGACAGATGCCAGCTGCAAGTGTCTTTGAAATTTTATAGTAAGTTGGTTTTAAAATTTCTGTCTTAGTCTCATACTGAGAAAGAGACAGGTCATGTAACAAGGTTTTTTTTTCTTGATGGTCTGTAGTACCAAGGTGTTCTTCAGTGAAACTTCCTTAAGCGTTTGGGTTTTTTTTGTGTGTGTTAATAGTCCTTTTACTCTGCTTGTCTGGAGCTTCACACAGTTAAGTAAGGACTGTAGTAGGTAGAGTCAGGGTACAGCATGTCCTGTGCTACTAAAGTTGAATTTGCCAAGACAAAACTAGAACAAGTCAGATGAACCAGCATTGTTAAGGTTTGCTGTTACTCAAAACAATGTAACTGTTCCTTTTACTTCCGTGGAAAGTCTTTGAAAGCTACCTGACATAAAAATAACAGTCCAGCTGGCCCTGCAGTGGCTGCCTAAGCTTTTGCTCAGTTGGTCATTCACGTGTGGCAAGACCAGTCTGTCCTCTTGGGCTTTTAATTGTTAACTTGTCCTTGGGACCTTCATTTAAAAAAAAAAGAAAGGCATTTAGTGAAAAAGCAGATGCCTTAGGGTTTAGAACTAAAACAAATCCTCTGATGAATTTGATAAAACCTAATGTAATTTGTTATTACAGGTACAAATGGATTTCCTGATCCTGATTTAGTCTTGAAGTTTGGTCCTGTGGACAGCACATTAGGATTCCTTCCATGGCACATCAGACTGACAGAAATCATGTGAGTTGCTTATAAATGTTGTGAAACACACTGGAATGAAAAATATCTAGCTAAACAAGTCTTTATAATGTAACTTATGGAACTGGCCAAAAGAGGAGATCCAGCTAAACAAGTGTCTGGGGATTGATTTGAGGGTATTTTAAAATTACTAAATGAAGCCTGTCAAACATTCATTGTTGTTTTTTTTTTTTAGCCCTGACTAGGCAACAACAGGCTTCATGCCTCAAGTTTAAGGAACAGCTTCTGTCACCACCTATTCTGTGGTCCAGTCGCATTTGACAGTGTTCCTTACATCAGTGTTGATTCTCTGTGGCTTACAGGTTTCTGATAGGGAAACTAAGGATACAAGGGAAATGGGATAATACAAGAAGATCACACCTATGGATTACTTTCCAGTTTTAGTAATAACTGAACTGACTAGATTTGCTGAACTTCTTAAATCCCAGCGCTTTTATAGCGCACTGAAATGTGTGGGCACACCTGTGCTGCTCCAGCTTTTCACTGATTTGAAGGGTGTGTGCTCTAATGGGAGGCTTTGGTTTAGAGGGTGAGTGGTTTAGTTGTTAAGAGTTGAGTTACAAATAACCAGTGTTAAAAGCAGCTTCACAAGGTTACTCAGACAGTAGCTTGCTTTTAGTGATATACCTGAGTGGCTGTATGAGTAGTGTGGTGTTTATAAAAGCTTATTTTAATGTTTCTAACTTGTTTTCTCAGTTCTTTGCCTTCCCACCTAAACATCAGCTATGAAGAGTTTTTCTCTGCCCTCCATCACTATGCAGCCTGTGAGCAGCGCTGGGGAAAATGACTTTGGGCTGAGTGCATGGAGTGAGGCTTTCTGTGGGAAGGAACTGATGTCTGTTTACAAGCACCTGTGACCCATAAGTCTGGTTCATAGTCCTTTCTTAATTTATCAAAAAAATTCAATAAAGTGTCTTACCTTTCTAGAGAGTCTGTGTGAATGTGTGAGAATATATGGGGAGGGGAATTCACAGATTTCCTCTTTGAAAAAGACAGTTACCAAAAACAAAGCTGAATTGCCCTCACTTTGACATTCAAGTGTCAAAATGAACATGCAAGAATTAAGTGTTGTGAAATCTACAGGACAATGTAAATAGGAGTTCCGTACTCTGAAGATCCTTAAAACCAAGAAAGAACTCCCATCTTTGTTTCTTAATTCTTCATGGTCAGGCATTTCAGAGCTAATGGTTTATCTTCAGTTGTATTTTCTATGTAATATGTGAATTCTAGAGAAGTTGGTTTTGTTAACTGAAAATAGAGACTGCAACTTGGCTGGGATGACTAAGCCAACTGTAGGTGTTAAGTTCTAGAAATACTGAGAAGATTCCATAAAAAGGGATGGAAGCTTCTATGGTAAGTGGATTAGGCAGTCTGTTGCACTACCCAGCTTTTTTTTTTTTTTTTTTTTTTTTTTTTTTTTTTTTGTTAAGTGGTGGAATGAAAGTATTCCTACAGCCCTGAGTGAATGAAACATCTCTCAGCATCAGGTCAGTTTTCCATTGGGAATAAGCATAAACAGTACTGTGTATTGTTTGTATACCTGTTCTCCCCATAACACGCTCACTCAAAGTAACAAGCAGGATAAGGCTCTGGCATCATTTGCTGAAGGATTTGAAAATGGGCCGAGTCAACTTCCATGGCTAAATGTGATTTGCTGCTTGTACTTGTGTGCCCAGCAAGGGAGTCTGCTTAAGCCTTTTATTAATTTTATTTGTTCTGAACTGAGCATTAGAAGTTTGAATGGGACAGAGCGGACAAAGAAGGAAGATGAAATGAAGCTGCCCTACAGTATTTCAGCACTGAGAACTTAATTAGAGATTCTGGCTAAATAGTCTTCATTGTGGACTGGCCTATTTGAGTTACGTTCCCATTGTTGGAAGGAGTTTAAAATTGCAGGTTCATGGCTGCGTTTGGACAAAGCAATATCTTTAGGTCTGTATTACTGGAGACAAACATTAATATTGCAGCCTTCTGCCCTGCAGGCTGCAGAACTGTTGAATGCTTCATTCTGGAAGTGTTTCCTGTTTCCCCCTCCCCCCACTTTTCAAACTGAGCCTGGCTTTATCTGTTTTGGGATAGCCATGTCACTAGAAGGGAAAACAACTGTTTTTAAAAGGGAATTGCCAGACTTTAAATTAATGTCTGCCTCATTGTGAAATGGTGTATTTTAACTTGTTTTTGCTTGATGTAATGTTATAAAGCAGATTGCATAAACTGTTAGCTGTATTTTTTCATTGTACTAAGGTTAGATTGCGGTTAAAAAAAAGCAGACCACAGATCTCTTATCTCAGAAAAGAGCAGTGGATATTCAGTAAATTAACTAAGGGTTTTGACATAAAATAGGTTTCCATAGGAGCTGGAACACTTTGAGTACACTTTGTGGACTGGTCTC
Source organism: Buphagus erythrorhynchus (assembly GCA_013400855.1). Lineage (NCBI taxonomy): Eukaryota > Metazoa > Chordata > Aves > Passeriformes > Sturnidae > Buphagus > Buphagus erythrorhynchus. The sequence goes on along the minus strand of VZTT01025438.1, from coordinate 13,523 downwards.
TTGTGTGTGCCAGGTCCTGTATTGCAGAGGTGAACAGTTGTGCAATGTTTTCTGGGCTCTGTCATTGACATGGGCAAGTTTTCTCACTGAGTATTGAGTTCAACTTTTTCGTGGGGAGTGGGTAGCCTGTTGAAGGGTATCTGGAGTATTGATGTTCATCTGTAATATGAATTGTTTCATTAAAATGCAAGGTTGTGTTTACATTCTGATATGTAAGTGTTACTGTGTCACTGAAGCAATTCTGGTGCTGGCGGTAATGGGAAAAGCTTAGTTTAGCCCTCAAAAAATATATTTTTTGTATTTGTATCAAACTGCCAAAGAATACTTCTCATACCTGAGTTCCCTCAGTCCTCAAACTTCTGCATATCTCAGCTAAAAAGATGTGTTCAATATTGGAGACAGATCTCAAGGCCTAGAATTTGTCTACAGAGGATTGCTTAATACAACTAAAATGATTAGTTCAGCTGCATTTGATTCAACTTAAATCTCTTCTGATGGCTAGTTTAATTGTGAATTAAGTGTTCCTCCTGGAATTAATGTAGTTGAACTAATCCACGTTATCACTTAGTTGGGATTATTTTACTGTCCCTGTGTGGGCAGTCTTCAGTGAGGTGTGCCAAAAGCACTGTGCATATCCATGACTTGATCTCTGAATGTATGTCCTTGCCCTTAGCACCTCTCCCCAGCTTGTTCTGTGTGAAGGTCTGTGCTATTGCTGTGACATGTTTGGGTACCTGTACATAATGTGTAAAATGAGTTTTTATTATTAGGGAATCAATTTATTGAACTTTATTATTGAAAGCTGAATCTGTAAAACAATAAATCAATAAAAGATTATAATCTTTCTACAGGCTATGGTGATACATGAATACTTTTGGAAGTTTGGCTGGGGCACTGTGGCCTGATTCATGTTACTACATCACTCTGGGGAAATTCAAATGTCATATTCTTTTGTGCTCTTGTTTAATTGCTTTCTGGAGTGTTAGAACTGGGTAAATTTTTCATCTACCACTTCCAACTTCTTAGATGCTTTTATGAGAGCTTTCATAGTAAAGCATTTACTGTAAAAATATTTCTTTGATAGTCCTGGGAACTTGCTAAACTTGTTCCTGGCTACTAAAAAGCTTGCTTCCTCTCCCTGCTGCTGAGTCAGTCCTGGGCTATGAGGTGTGCTGGGCATCCTGCCAGCCCTGTTGTGGAACAGGGTGAAGTGAAGGTGTGGTGTGGAAGAAGCTTCTGCAATCTGAGTGATGCCTGGATGCTGAGTGGGAAAGGGGAAGCTTGTGTTCAGGTGAGTTTTGAAAATGCGCTGAGAATCATGGTGCCAAGCTGGCCTTGAGCCAGCCTACAACAAAGGCCAGCAGTCTCCCAGGTTGTGTTAGGAACAGTGTTGCTGGCACATTGGGAGAAGTGATCCTTTGCTCTCAGATCCAGTGAGACATCTGGAGTGCTGCGTTCAGAGCTGGGCTTCTTGGTACAAGAGAGGTACAGATTTAGTGAACCTAGTCCACCAAAAGGCTGTGGTGATTAGGAAGTTTAGCATCTGTTGTACAAGGAGGTTGAGAGTTGGAACTTCTCAACCTGGAGAAGGCTGAGGAGGGACCTTACCAACGCACAAATGCATGATGGAAGGAGGAGTAAACCTAGCCAGGCTCTTCTTGGTGGTGCTTAGTGGCTGAGAGGCAATGGGGTGTAAATTGAAATACAGGAGAATGTTGAAACATCAGAAAAACCTTTTCCTATGAGGGTAGTCAGTGGAGCAGGTTGCCCCTAGAGGCTGTGGAGCCCCCTTCAAAACCAGTATGTGTGCATGGGGGTGAGTGTAGGACTAGATGACCTCCAGAAGTGCCTTCCAACCTCAGCTGGAGCTGGCTGCAGAGCAGTGTTAGGTGTGGTGCTGCTGGGCTCTCCCACCTTAGCTGGTTTTTAGTAGCAGTGGAGGCTTGCTGCAGTTAATTTGCCATTTCAATAGCAAAGAATAGAACTTTCTGTACGGTGGAAAATTCCTCAATTGCACCAGTGTGAAAGCTCCCCTTCACATTATCTGCTACTCATTAACAAATTATTCATAGTTCTATGTATTTTTTTTTTCCCGTCTTCTAGTGGTGCCTGGTGGTAGTTGATCTGGTAAAGGAGCTAGATGGGATTCTGAAATAGTTACTTTACAGCAGGGAATTTGGGGACATGGACAATAAGCCAGCTGCTACAGAAAATAGGCCTACAAAGCAGTTTTTGAAATTATAGTGCTTTTTAGGACTTCTTGTATGAACATGCACTAAGCAGCTGTGCAGCATAGCATGCTGCACTGAGTTGAAGACTGGTAAGCAAGTAGAAGGTAAAGGTCAGTCTTTATAGAAGAGAGTATGCTCTTACACATTTGCACATCTGTGAAGTACTTCACAAAAATGACAAAATACAACCTGCTGGTTTGATTTCCTGTGTATTTCATGAATTCAGCTTTTATGTGAAATCATAACTGCCCTGAATAGTCCCATATGTTTTAAGACAATGACGTATTTTTGCCTTTACTGTTGAAATGTTTCACTATTATTCATGCTTATTCACTAGTAGTGAGAGATAGGTATACCTATAAAATTAGAGGGTAGGTGCAGACAGTTTTGGTCTTTGCTGATCCTGAGGTACCAGCTGCCTTGCAGGTAGGCTTTGCCCTGCACTGCCAGCTGGACTGTGCTGCCCAGCCAGTGCTCGTGCAGGAGGAGCTCTGGGGGCAAGGACAGGCACTCCATGCTGGCTTCCATGCTGTCATCTTCTCTGAGAGTTCAGCCCCCCCCTCAGTCATCTGCTGCTTGGAAAGATGTTCTCTTTGCTGCTCCCAAGCTCTTGATGCAACAACATCAGCTTCAGCTTAGGTGTGGGGAAGTGACTGAAGAGTAAGGCTGAGTTGTCGCCCATCCTGTGCAACCTATGAGTATGTTGCCCATCCCTTCCAACCAGTGTTGCTGTGAGGTTACTACTTTTCCATTTTTCAGCACACCATGGACCAGTCTAAACAACTCCTAGCTGTCTTCTATGAGCTAAGCTACTTTGATAAGCTTGAAATGTTCAAGCAAATGAATCAAAGGCCATGCTTTAAAGCCCACAACTTTTTTTTTTCTCAGATCTGCCAAATTAGGAGACTTGCAAGCCCTTCCTCTGCTTTATGTTTGTATGTGTTAAATGATGTGAGACCTCCTTGAATTCCATTGAATCACTGCTGAGAGCTGTAGGATTATTCCCTAATTGCATCCAAAACAACTTTTTTAGATGATAAATAATATCATGTATTATACAGAAGCATGCCTCAACCTAAACTTTGAAGTGCTTCACAAATTAATGTTTAATGAAACTGTTCGCCTCGAGGCTTTTGCTGTACTATGTAACTGGCTGAATACTCACAAGCCAGGGCTCTTTCATCTCCCTGGCAAGCCTTACTGCTGTAATACAGCATATTTTCTTCAACTATGTGCAGTCAGTTTTCAGTTTTATACACATCTCCCTGGCCTGCAAAAATACTGCCTTGTCCCCCTCAAAAAGCCCACACATAGCAGGAGACCCTAATGCATGGATCATATAGAAAACATACTTTTGGGGGAATGTTTAATGGAACAAAACATTATTCATAAATGGTTTTGTAATACAGTTCATCGTGGTGAACTATACTATTTTATTGTATAGTGGGGGTGCTGGTTGACAGCTGGCTAAACATGAGCCAGCAGTGTGCACAGGTGGCCAAGAAGGCCAGTGGCTCCTGGCTTGTATCAAAAATAGTCTGGTCAGCAGGACCAGGGGAGTGGTTTTCACCCTGTACCTACTACCTCAAATCCTGTGTCCAGTTCTGGGCCCTTCACTACAAGGAAGACATTGAGGTGCTGGAGTGAGTCCAGAGAAGGGAAATTGAGCTGGTGAAGGGTCTGGAGCACAAGTCCTGTGCTGTGAGGAGCAGCTGAGAGAGCTGGGGTTGTTTAGCCTGGAGAAAAGGAGGGTCTAGGGACACCTTATTGTTCCCTGCCTGAAAGGAGGTTTTAGCTAGGTGGGGATTGGTCTCTTCTCCCAGGTAATTGTGATAGGACAAGAGGACATAGCCTCAAGCTGTGCCAGTGGAGACTCAGACTGGACATCAGAAGGAATTTCCTCACTGAAATGGTGGTTAAGCATTGGAATGGGCTGCCCAGGGAGGTGATGGAGTCACCATCCCTGGAGGTGTTCAAGAAATGATTGAATGTGGCCCTTAATGCTGTGGTCTAGTTGACAAGGTGGTGATCTGTCAAAGGTTGAACTTGATCTCAGAGGTCTTTTCCAACCTCAATGATTTTGTGAACATTAGAAGCCCAGTAGCTACAAACTGAAACAAACCATTGGTCTTACTGCTTGGCTGCAGGTTTTTGTTGTGATTTTAATAGAAAAATTTTTCCTGAGTCAGCTATCAAAGTTAAAAGCTTGCCATTAGGCTTTATATTCTATAATTCTGCAAAAGTTGCTGCTTTGTTGGTAGGGTGCCTAGTATGTTTTTGCGAATGCAAAGGTGTCTGAAAATGAAATTTCCAAAGGACTCTCTCTCTAAATCTGGCAGTGCAAGGATGTTTTTGTTAAACTGATATAATGAGTCATTCTGCAGCTTTCAATATTTAAAGTTGACATCCAAATAAAATCTTCTTTTGTTAGCGTGACAGAGGAGTCACGCTGTTGGAATTGGAACCCCAGGAGAAGATATTGGCATTATGAAAATAATAGTATCTTACACAGAATTAAGTGCTGTGCCGGTCCTGTTCATTGGTAGTACAGTGACACTGAAACAAAACAGAGTAAGATGGTGATGAGAATTACAGAATAGCAGGAAAATTTTGCTCAGGAGGAAGGTGGCTGGCGATCACTTAGTCCAACTTGAGTTTCAGTTTTTCGTGGTCCTTTTTCTGCAATTCATCCCTGCTAAGTTTCTTGCAGAGCTGGGCTGCTGTAATTCAGTACCCTGAACTGGCAACTTTAAGGTGTTAAAGAAAACTCGGGAAGGTTTCAGGAATGAGTCCAAGTGTTTTGCCTTAGACACTGTCAGATTATATACTTCAGGGTTGGAGAGGAAACATCAGAGTCTGGGAAGCTGCCCTGGAAAAGGCACTGGCAGTCTCATTCCAACAGAAGCAGCTCCTGGTCCTCTCTATCTATTAGGGCAGAACCTTGGATTTTCACAGACTCAACTTGCAAATTTTACGAGTGGCTTATATATTTTAAGGTAGTTTTAACTGATCAAAACATCTGTAATCTCTTTCATGCAGCAACTGAGAGCCCATGCAGCCTGTCTCAGGAGCTCCCTGCCAAATGCTGTGTCAGCTCTGGGGTGGGCTTAGCCCACTGCCCATCCCATTGCTTCAACTCCAGGGATTGTGGCACCGGACATGCAGGACTGGCAATGTCCAGCAATGGCAAGACCATTTCCAAGCCCTTGGCTTCGTTACTGAAGCCCTGCTCGGTCTGATGAGCCTCTCTGTGCAAGCATATTCAGGAGGCATAAAACAGCATGTCTCATGATGATCACTACCTTGCAATTATCTCTGTGTAGGTGCTTCTGACCACATTTTATTTAGCTGGCTGCCTACAACAATCTCTGTTCTGCAAGCCTGCAGCCTCCTCCAGCTCAGAGCAATTCCTCTGAATGTTGTGTTGACTCTGACTTGCTTGTGCTCAGGAGGGAGCTGGGCAGAGCCTGCTTGTTCTAGCTCAGGGAAGGCAGAGGTGAGGGCAGTGCCTGCCAGTGCATCAGCAAGAAGCCCTTAATGGCAGTGCCTTGTGTCTCAGCCACAGCTCCCTTCCCCAAAACCACCTGTCACCTTTTCCCCACCTCTGCAAAACCCCACTTTTCCTGTGTGGGCAGAAAGCCTCCACTGGTCCTACATGTCCCTTCTGCTCTCACATGACTCAAACCTGCTTGACGAGTCAATTTGTTGAAGACCAGCCTCTTTCCTTGGAGGTCCCCTCATCCTGCAGGATCCCCTCATGCAGGAAGCTCCTCTCCATGCAACAGATTGTTTCCCAGTAGCATCCTCTCATACTGCAGCTGCAGCTCTTACTAGTAAGGCTTTCAAGTTCTCCCAATTAAGAGGTCTACCCTCATTAAGAAGCTTTTAAATTTTTTTTTTAAAAACAAAAATTGACTTACTTTGAATGTGTGTGTTTTTATTCATAGTGAATCTTTAAAATATGTGAAATGTGTGGGAGGTGACAGCAAGGCTGGAAGATGAGTTTTTGGGGGATGTCTTCCTTTTCAATTGAAAGAGAAAAGAAAATTAAATTTCAATTTATGCATCATCTCCAGTATGAATTTAAAAGTGCATAGGAATGGGAGTAAAAAGATAAAACTTACTATACTGACACCAGCTCAGCTGCATTGCATACATTGTCTATGTGCAAAATGAGCTCGTTAATACCACAACAGTTCTGCAATATAATGAGTTTAATACTGCTGAGTTTTATTGCTTCCTGCTCTCCCTCATTTTGCTGCTAGTGGCATTTAAATCCTGATGCACTGAGATTGTGTTTACCCAATTTATCCTGTGTTTTTATTGTGACCAGGTCAAATTAATCCATTTTTCTTTCAGTAGAAGCAAGACCTGTGATTGTTACTGTGGCTGAGACTGCTTACACGGTGTTTTGCCTTCACAAGGCATGTACAGAGATGGGAAAAATGGTTGCAGCTGTTTGAATTGTACTAGGCTAGGGCAGCATGTAAGGAAGGTTGTGGAGACCTTCAGGCACAAGAGACAGCAGCTTTCTGAATGAGAGTTTTGCATGTGGAAACTTCTGCCACACCTCTGCTGGCAGTGTGCTACTGACCACAAACCTGAAATAAGCTTGCTCCTAATTTCTGCTCTTTTTCAGGTTTTAAAATGGTGATTTTCTAGGGAACCAGGAAGGTGGAAGTCACTTTGAACACCAAGCTCCTCAGAGTTGTTAGGTTGCAAGATTAACAAGTGCAGCCTTTGACCAAACACCACCATGCCAACTAAACCATAGCACTAAGTGCTGTTTACAGGGACTGTGGCTCCACACATTCCCTGGGCAGCCTGTTCCAATTCTTGACAACACTTTCTGTGAAAAACTTCTTCCTGATGTTGAGCCTGAACCTCCCTGGTGCAGCTTGAGGCCATTTCTTCTTGTCCTGTCATTAATTGTCTGATAGAAGAGGCTGAACCACACTTTGCTGCAAGCTCCTTTTGGGTAGTTTTAGAGAGCTATAAGGCCTCTTCTGAGCCCCCTTTTCTCCAGGCTAAACAGCCCCAGCTTCCTCAAATGCTCCTCGTATGTTTTATACTCTAGCCCCCTTCACCAGCTTCACTGTCCCACTTTGGACACTCCAGCCTCAAAAGTGCTATTTTTCTTCTTGAAGTGAGGGGATAGATAATCAGTGAAACACCTCCTAGAGCCTTGCTAATAGTAGATATCTGTGGCAGTGGACAGCAAAGCTGCAATCCCAGTCATAAAGCAGAAGCAGTGCTTTCAGTTCTTGAGGCACTCTACCCCACTTCCCTGCACTTGCTATTTGCCCTGCTGTGCTGTAAACTTACGAGGTCAGAGTTGTATGTGGGGATAACAACACAAGAAAGGAACTATCAGCTCTGAAAAATAACTGCAAGCTTTTGGAAAGCTCCTTGTACATGATGTCTGTAGCCCTCAGCAAGCCACCACTACATTACTGTGATAGCTGAGTTTAACTGTGGGAAGATAACTATAGGAAAAAAGAGAGCGTACAAATCTCAGGGTCACTTACATTTTATTAATAAAATTAACTTTTTCTCATAGTGTTCAACATGTGCCATGTTTTAAGGTATTGATTTATCTCAGGCCTTCCTTTGCATGATATCATAAGTTGATTTTGTTACAGCATCTTATAAAGCCCTGGAAATGGCTTTAGGTTTTGGAGATTTCAGGAGATTTTTTTTTCCTTCCTCCTGCAGTATGCAGTTAAAACATGTTTTGAGAAGGTGTAAATACTCTTTAGGCAAAGCTCTCCCACTTCAAACACTCTGCCAAAATCTGTCTGAGCCATCACAACCCTTATGGCTCACTGTGGTATTGTTTTTGGTGTGTGGGCCCAGTTTATCCACCTTTTCCAGTTTTTAAGGAGCTTGCCAATGTAACTATGCCCATTCTAATCACAATTCCAAATCACTGTGTTGTTGGTTTGGGTTGCTTTCAATAACAGCCTCCTGCATCTTTAGGCACCTAAACTTGTAACACATCTGATCCCAAACCTTGGTACAAGGAATAAAAATGGGTCTGCTTGTAACAAAACTTCATAGTTGTTTGCATTTTTCACCATCTGAAGAATTGGTATTGGTGTCTGTAAGGGTATTATAGCTATTTTTATTGGAGAAATGTGAAAAAGAGTTGTCATGTTTTTGAGCTGGAATCCCACTTCTTCACACTACATCCACAGTACTGCCAGGGCAACATAAACTGCTTGATGGCCTCCAGCTATCACCTTTCTCCATGGCATCTCTCAAAGCACACCATGTGCCTGGGGAAGTAACCAGCCCTGTATTCCCAGGAAGTACCAGTGCTGTCACTTTTTGTCCATGGTTTCTGCACTGACCAGAAGTGCAACCCTGGATGTGAGCCCAAGGCTTAATGCAGCTTGCAGACACAGGCACAGCAAATCTTTGTGATTCTGTGTTTTGTGGAAGCATCATACCTGTTTCTATTACCTAGGGACAGCACCTGGTTTGAATTACTATGCATTAGCTCTAGGGTGAAGGTCATTGGTCCAGGAGGACTAGACAGATGGTAGAAGTGCCAAAATGCTGCTGGGACAAAGTACTCAGAAAAAAAAGTAAGGGCATATTTGGGAAACTTGCATGGATAGACCCAGTCTTACTATATCCCAAAGGATCAGCTCTTGCTTTGACTCAAGGAGAATATCTCTTCTTCAAGTCTTCAGCATTATGCTGTCCAATGTGGAAGAATCAATTCCACCTTCAATTACTGTTTTGTAAGCAACTAACAACTAGAAAATATAGGTCACCAGGACTTTTACAGTAAGACATCCACCACCAGATAGCATCAGCTTTCACATTAAGTCAGTGAATGGGAGACATAACCTACTCTTATTCATTTTTATTATGGTTGTAAAAGAGATGGCTCAGGTAACTCAAATCTCCGTGGTCAGAACATGTTATCTGACAGTAGGCCCACAAGCGACCGATCATAACATTATTTTGACCTTAAATTGCTCACAGTCTTATTCTTCAGGGCATTGTGTCAGCTTATCTTGATCATTACACCTCTTGAATTGGGAATCAATTAAATGTCATCTGATCTCTCCGATCTGTAGTGCACAGTTTATTTTTATGCAGGAGTTGAATACTGCAGCATGATCATCCTGCACCTTCAATTTTCACTGTATACAAATACTGAATAAATACTGCTGCTTTGGCACGTTTAGAACAATACTTCCCAAAAAAATATATGTTTATTTTCAGTGGTCTAGCCTAGTTCTCCAGGTGAAAAAAAGGTTGTACTTTTACTGAAGCAGAGCTTCCATATTCCTAAAACTACAATATTCCTAAACATTGTGATAACATATTCTTATTAATAGAGTTTATTATCTATCTAAGAAGATTATGTCTGAAGAGTCAAAGAGTAAATTGTTGTGCAATTGGGTTTTATTAGAAAATCACTTTGAATTGTTTTGGTGTGTTAGAATACATCACATGTTAAGCAGAACTCCAGTTTTTTAAGAAAAATATGTTTGTGTAGAAAGAAGTGCTAATGTTGAAGAATTAATGTGAACACAGAGGGCACCAGCACTGCTCTAAAAAGAGGAAATTCTAGGAAGGCTGTTGAAAACAAATTGAGCCATAATATACTGAGAAAATTAAATTCTTTGCTTTAAGTATCCACCATTTTTAAGGCACAAAATTCTGCAAATTTCAGAAAAAAAAAGAAAAAGAAGAAAAAGCATAAACCAGCCAGAACAAGCATAAACCAGAAGCTACAAATGTTCAGATGTGAAGCTTTTGTTATCTGACTTTGGGGAAGAAGCAAATGGCTGCAGAGCATCCACTGCTATTCCAGAGGGAGCAGGATCTCTGCAGAGGTGCCTATGAAGGTTATGGTATTGTCAGACTGAAAGCAGCAAAGTGGAAAGCAGGAAAAGGAAAGAATAATATCATATTGATTCCAGATCATGTTTGGGGATCTCTTTATATATCTTTTTAAAAAAAGACCCATGATGAAAGTCCACTCGGGGCTGTCCTGTGGGAACATCACATTACATGTGTGAGCTTAATTCAATCATCTCTAGGCTTTTGCAGTCAAGCTCCACTGTTCTAGGGGATAGTGTCCAGTCCCCAGACTATTAAAAAGTGAATCTGGCTTCCTCGTCCTTTCATCCTTAAAGCCTCTTTTGTTGTTTGCAGGCTGATAGAAGAAAGTCACTTGCGAAAGGGATGGAGCAAATTTCTTAACATCAGAAAGAAGGGCAACAAGAGGGCATCCTATGCTGCAGAATCTGCAAACATGCAAAAAATGAAAGTTAGTGATACTTAAAAGGGAAAAAAGAAGGAGTAGGTTCAAAGCAAATTGCTCAGTAACCCTTTTTTTTTTTTTATCAACAAACAATTGTGAGTGGAAATGGGTATAGCAAGGTGTTA
>VZTT01025436.1:2180-62864 GCA_013400855.1 Buphagus erythrorhynchus | reverse complement strand
TTCTGTCCTCCAGCCACCACTGCCAAGTTCCTGCCCCCAGATATAATCATCCCAGCAAGGATTTCCTTGGGTTTTTTTTAATATGAGTTAAAGCCAGTTTTTTTCTGCCCCCCCTCCGAGGTGAGGATAGTAAAATTCAGCTAAAGGGGACACCCACATGGGAAATTTTAACTCCTTCATTTAACATTTAGCAAAATCTGTATTGGCTGAAAAGCAGGGTCTTATTGTGTGTAAAGCATTATTTTATCTGCCACAGGTGAGTGTGGTACACAGGCAGGCTGGGAGGGTGGTGCTGGCATAACCCCTTTGACAAATCACATTTACCTGAGACCAAACACATGCCAAATCAAAAGGAAGATCCTCAGCTCCTGGGAAGGGTTTGGGAATAATGCTCTGAACAGGGTTAGCGTGAAATTGTGCCAAGGCAGAGATTGTGTTGGTCCACTAGCTGCAAGCCTGGGATTTTGCTCTGACCCCAGGGTAAATGCCATGTGGAAATCCTCTGTAACCAAACTCCAATATTCACCCCTCATGTTTTTATACCCTGAAAGGGTTTGAGATAATTAGCACATTCACATCCAGGTGTGTTACACACCTAGTGCCTGTATATATGTGTGTATATTTATAGCCAGCCAAAATCTACCACCACTACATACTGAAATGGTCGAAGTAGAGGGGTATGTTATTGCTGTTTCCATGGCTTTGAAAATGTTATAAGCAGCCAGGAATAAAAACAATAAATAATTACTGTGTTACTGAATACTAATGTTATTTCTGAAAGAACCATGTATATTTTCTGAAGGTTTTGCTTGTCTTTTAAGCCTGAAATAACAGGCAAGCAAGGTCTGTAAGCCACTTTTTTCATATATATGTTTGTAGATTGGATCACTGTTGGGTTCTCTGCATTAACAATGAATAAAAGGCTTGAAAGCAGCTTTTCAGTCAGTGAGTGCTGCCTGGAATTTGTCTTGGATTTCAGGTTTGGCCCTGCAGACAGTACTATGTTCATCATCTCATGCTTCATGTAACCAGCTCCTTGTGTACAGCATGAGTGAGGATGACTGAAACACAGGAGTTGCCAAAGTGTTCTGTATGCCATTTTGTCCTGGCTTCTCCCTGTTTCTTTTTCCCAAGCTGCCACCCTGGGAGTCTGTCCTTTCCCAGTGCAGTGAGGGCTGTGTGGGAGGTTGGAGCTGGGTTCTCAGCCCTGTGTCTGGCTGTGTGGTCTGAGGCAGAACATTTACCTTCTGCAATGCAGCCCATGTGCCAGGCTGCACACCTTGCTCATCCTATCTAGTTCAGTGATGTTGATTCCTACAGTTCCTTTTCCTTCTTTACTCCCAAAAATCCTACTGTCTTTGTTTGAAACTGAAACAGATGTTCACATTACATGCATATTAGCACACAGTAAGTCCATCCAAGGTAATGGAAAAAACGCTGGTGGGACTGTCTTGTGTTAAAGAATAAGTAATGGTGACTTTGCATGCTCTGTGGGAACTGACAGGACTTTCTTGCTGAGCAGAATGGCAGCAGAAGACCATTAGTGCACAGATAAAGGAATTGTGTTATCTGCTGGTGTTGCTCAAATCATTGGCATTTCCCTTTGACTCCAGCAGAGATGGGAGTTGAGCTGAGACATTTGCCTTTTTATGGACACATTCTTCTTTTCAACTCAGAGATAAAGATTTTTGGAGGAGAAAGGCAGTGACTATCAAGACAGAAGATGGCTGTGAAAGCAGCAATTGCCTCGGCAGGTCTGAGTGCTGTGGAACCCACATGTAAGTGTTTGGACAGGAGGGAAGAGATCTCGAAGCTGGGACCCTCACAGGAGAGAAACAGAGCAGAGCAAGTGAAGGGAAACACAGAACAGCAGAGCAGAGGGGAGGGATGGGAAAGCCAGGCAGGCCACGGGACTCAGCACACAGAGCACCCAAATCTCACACCTTTGGTCTTGCCTTGGTGTGTCACTTAGGTGGCTCAGCAGGCTCATGGAAAAATGGTTATGAAAACACTGCCAGTCCCTCTGAAAGAGGGATAAAACAGAAGCTAAAACACAGTCTATAATTAAAAACATTCCATCTGGAATCTTATTCAGATAGATCTAGTGTCTTTTGCTGATTTGTCGTCCTTCACACCTTTATAAGCTGCCTGTGTGAGCACTGCAAGGCTGCAATTTGCTTCTGAGTGAAGCTGTGTTTCTGTAAATTCAGAGCTGCTCTGGGCTTTGTGACTTTGCAGTTCTTGGCAGAATCCATCCCATTTTCTTTCTCCTCCTGCCCTGTGTGGGTGGAAGCCCTGTGGGGAGGGGAGCAAGGTAAACAGGGCTGAGCAGAAGAGGTTCAGGGAGGATTTCCACAGGGAAATGGAGGCCTTGTGTTGGGAACCAAGTGTCCTCAGCTGGATCCATTCCAGCCCCTTCTCCCCTCTTCTGCACTCAGGGAGGATTTAAGCCTTTGCAATACAAGCCAGTGGTAATAGCTGGGAGAGATCTTGGATTTCTATGGATTTTGGCTCAGACCAGACTTCTTTCCACTTCCCAAGGAAAGTGCACTGATAGCCTGATTTATGTACCCACCTTTTGCTGGGACTTAATGAACAATTTTATGATACAGAGCTTTTCCAGTAGTATATGCTGGCCTCACTGCACAGCAATAATTGCACAGCAGATGTGTATGGCCATGGGCCATCCAGCTGATGACAAAAGGTGTGGTGACAGCAGTGACTCTGCATTTCTCTCCTTTCTCTTCTTCCCAGGTTCTCCCAGGCAGGAAACACTGCCAATGATAATATGGAAGTTCCTGCAGCTCTTCTGTGAATTGAACCTTCTTTCTGACTGCGTTCTTACATTTCAGTGAGGTAAATCAGCCCATGAGGAACACTGCAGCTGGCACAAGGCTGTGACTCTGGGGGAAGTGTATCCTTGGGAAGCTCACTCATTTTGCTTGCTGTTGAGTCAGCTCACCATGTCTTAAGTTTCTGTGTGGACTGCAAAACCTCTGTCCAATGCTCAAACAGAGCAAGTAAAAAAGCTTCAGCATTTTCTGGCTTTATTTCAGCAGTTTAATATTGTACTTAACCTCTCTAGCTTCCTTCTGTGAGCTTTGCTTGTGTAGGTGTTGGGGAACCTGCTTTCTGCTGTGTTCTGCATTTTGCCTGTGCTTTTTACCTCTACTTGAGAAAGCTGCTATTTCCACAGGAGGATCTGCCTTGCCTGGCACACTAAGCACTCAGTACCTGTCTTTGCTGGTCACCCTGGGGTACTGAAGGCTTCAGCCCCCTCTCAATGCAAAGGTTTGTTAAGCCAGGGACTATGAGGTCTCAGAAGTAATTTGTGAATGGCTCTACTTAAGAGATAGGGATGTTGTGTAAGAAATGCCTTAGCTCTGCTGGAGAACACTTTACCTTGGATATCCTCAGCCAGCCAGCCCCATCCAATCAAGAGGAATCCCCCTCTGGTTTTTTAATTAACCATCTTCCAAATCTGGTGTTTCCTTTTTTAGAGGATGTGAAGAAGGCACAAACCTAATTTTTCTGAAGCCATTTCTCTGTGGAGACCCAGCAGCAGAATGCTACACTTGGATTTGGAATAGATATCTGGATTGTCTGAAGGGAGATTGCTGATTTTCCCTCCTTTACTGTAGATCCTTGCTCTTGTCAGGAACATGAGATGCATGTCCCAGCATACCAAAAGGATCTTCAAGCATGTGCCTGTCATGGAAACCAGTGCAGGCTGAAGAATGGGAGTGGTGGAAAGGATAGGGATAATTCTGGCAACATATTCCTAGGGATGCTGGAAGGAGGGAACTGAGCACACTGAGGTGACAGAACTGCTCATTGTCCAGGGCAGTAAGGGACAGCCTCTCCCTGAGGGAGGACAGGCTGGGGGATGAGGGTGACCCCAGCCTGTGACCCCAGGGTATGAACCATGGGTCCATCAGCATTCCCAGAGAAGGAAAGAGGTGCATCACATCCACACAAAGGGCACAGTCAGTAGGAAATGGATCCAGGTTCAGAGTCAGAGCTGGACACAAGGCTACAATGTGACCCCAACATGGATCCAAAGTCCATCCAAGACAGGACTGGAGACATGCAGGGAGGTGGTGCAATGCCTATACAAGCCAATAATTTGCACTCACTTATTTTCTAACCAGAAGATCCTGTGATTTCAATCTCCCCAGGGTACTCCTGAATCTTACTTTGTTTTGGATGTCACATGACAGGAAAACAATGTGAACTGAGGACAACAGCATGGGGTCTTCCCTAACATTCACTTCTGATTAAAAAAGAGATTGAAATTTTTAAATGGAATTTCATAAAGGTTTTTGAATCTCTGTGTCCTAATTTAAAATAACTGATGACCATGCTAGAATTAGTAGGTTATGGATTTTGTTCAGTGCACTACACAGGATGGGACAAACTTCTTTGGGACAAACTTCTTTGGGACAAACGTCTTTGGGACAAACAATTGTTCAATCTTTTTCAGATGAATGCTATTATTAGAACAAATTTGCTGTCCAGGCAGAGATGATCTGTTTCAAATATTATCCAAATTTTTTAAGATAAAAATTGATATTCTTGTTATGATTTGTCTTTTCCTAAAAACTCAGATTAATCCAGAAATAACAGACCAGCCTATGTTGAGCAACCTTAAGGACTGAAGCACATGCATTTGTTTTATTACAGTGTCCTTTTATGATCAATTTTCATATTTATTTTGGTCTGGTGCTCAAGGGAGCAACATGCACCATGTGCAATTTTCAGATGCTGTTGGTACAGCAGGATGAGAAGTAAAAATCTACTATTCAAAATGCCCAGCACATTTCCACAGTCACAGGTAGCATTCCTCCTTTTGCAAAACACTAAAAAGGCCAGCTTTGCAAGAGAAAGGCATAGTTATTACTGCTTATTCTTGTGTTATCTCTGTTCCACACCACTAATCATGTTTGATTTATCAGTCAAATTTTCCATTATTAATGGAGAATAATATTCAAGGCTTAATTTCAGAAGAACAAACCCTCTGCTCTTAGCACAACCATTAGATTGTCTCTCTAATTGTCTTGTTCAACTTTCCCCTTTGCATGGTAAATCATTTCTTCTAGGCCAGCATTTTCTTCATAAATATTTGAATTTTTGGTTTTTAAATGGACAAAATTACCTAAAAAAGGGCTTAGTGTCAGCTCTCTAGCTTGTGTAAGAGCAAGGAGAACGCCTGCCTCCTGAAGTGGCACCTGGGAAGGACGGAGTCCCCCTGGTGAATAGCAAGTAATGAAGTTGCTCTGCGAAGCAAAAATCATCTGAGAGCAGAAAGTAGGGCAATCTTTTGAATATGAAGTTGTGAGCCTCCAAGGAGAACCTGTGAGTTAATTATTGTTGGGTTTTCAGTCTCTGGGGCCTCTTGACCGTGTCTTCCTTGCCTTCCTCCTTGACCTGCCAGGGCCTGCCCACATGGAATTCTTTGTCCTGCAGGTCCCTCAGCTTTTCAGCACAGCTTTTCACCTACAGATTTTCACCTGCTTGCCCTCAGCTTTGCAGGGATGAGCAGGCTTGTGACATGGCTTACACTAAATTAACTCACTTGCTCCCTGCTCCCTTGGCTCTTCCATTAGAAGGTAGTGCAGACATCCCCTGGAGATGAGAGAGAGAACTCTGGAAGACATCCTTGGAAACATCAGCCTAAAAATCAGACTGGATTTTTAGAATAAGAGTTTAAGGTGTTTAAGTGATCAGCTCCTCTCCAGTGCTATGCAGATTCCCTGGCTGCTTAAGAATTTCAGGTGTGTGAAATCAGGGCATCCAAACAGTGACTGGTGACTTCAGGTGTCTTAATACTGCAGTGCCTAAAAATGCTATACAGGGAATAGGGGATTAGAAGTAATATATGGAAATTAGACAGCTTTGACATGTCTTCAGGCACCTGACATGGGAGCAGCCAGCCCTCTAATGACCCAAAGTTTTGGCTCCACAAGTATATAGGGAAGCTGAGCATTGGGCTTTCCTTTTAGAAGAAAAATTATATATATACTGTGACTCAGCTGTATTTATATATATAAAATCAAGAGAAATTTTCCATCTGCTTTTAGTTTTGCATACAGAGAAACTTCAAAGGCTTCCTCACTGTTTATTTTTATGAATGAACATGTAAAAACATATATACAACTGCACAAATACACAATCTTGAACAGAGGAGGAGTGTATGCACATATACAGTTTGGTGGTGGATCCAAAACTGTGTTTTTGTGCAGCAAACAAGCCCTGTGTTTCAGCCTTGACAAAGGGCACAGTCCCTCAGAAAGCATCATCATGTTAAGAAATTATATTTTTGAATAATGTGGGGAACTTCTCATGTTGGAAGGATGGGACAGGTCCCCTCCTGATGAGTGCACAAAGGTGAAAAGCAGCTCTGGCCCCACAGGGGCTGCAGCCATCACCCTGCAAACCTCTCTGGGAGTCCTGCACAACCTGCAGCTGCCTTTTTGGATCTGCCAGCAGCAGTTTTCTGATTCCAAGCACCATATCACTCCCTGGCACACATATTTTCCTCGGATGAACCAGCCAGTGCCTTGGTGAGTGTTTGAAAAAGCTGTGCAAAGCCTGGCTGAGCACAGAAACTTCTGCATCTTGTCTGTCTTGTGTGCAGGATGAACCACAGCAAATCCTAAGTGATCTCCTTGCACTTGGAGTAGTGACAACTCTCCGACACATGGAAAGGGGCCAGCTACCAGACCAGCTCAGTTTTCCTTGTTTAATCTCTTAAGCACATTTTCAGGCTTAACTGCTTGAGTGGCAGAACCCCCATCAGCAATTTAAAAAAGCAATTATTTTGAATCTCTTCAGAAAATATTTTTATCTGCATGATTCTGCTCAGTAGCTGCATATTAGAAATGGTATGAATCACTCCAAAATATTAATTGATAAGATTCATGACCTTAAAAACATTATTAAGAGCAGGGTGTAAGGCATGCACAGTTCCATTCTGGCCAGGGGGGACACAGCATTTTAATGAAAGAGTGTTAATTATCACAAAGATGATAAAAAAATCTTTAGTTGGAAAGCTCCCTATATGATCGGTTGTGCTTTATGCCCTCCACTTTACACAAAAAGACATGTGAGGCGAGTTATAACTCTGCAAATCCCTACTGAAAAAGTCACTTTTCCAGAAAAGTATTTTTCTCATACCACTGTGCTCTTCTGAGCCACCATAGCAAAGGCATGAGTGGCAGCTCTGATCTTCCTGTTCCTAACAGTTCAGTTTTTGTAAGAACGATCTATTGTCTGTAGTTATTGAATGACATTTAGGAAAATTTCCATTTCTGTTTTCCTGTGCATGCAGTGAGTCTTCCAGCATCCTCCACTGCTTATCGTGGAGTCAGAGATTAGAGAGAGCCACTGGCTCGCTTAATTTGCTGCGCCTGCCTTTCTCCTGCTCAAGCTTGTCCTGTTTTTCAGAAGTGTTTACCTGATTAGCACATACAATTACTGATGTGTGCACAAGGCTCAGTTCAGGTTTTGAATGTTCCCTGAACCTTTCCCTCCAGATCAAAGCTCCCACGTCCTCCCATGCCAGATCAGCCTCCTGCTGAAGTCAGTGTGACTTTGGCTGTTAACTTTGGCCCACGAGCACATTCCCAGAGTGCAGAATTAGGTGAGAGCTCCAGCGTTTCACTGCACCAGGACCTTTGTTGGAAGCAGAATCCGAGCCTCCTTGTTTTCACATTATCAGTCATTTGTGAATTCCTTATAATTTTTTTAATGACTTCTGCAGAGAGCAGTCAGATGCTATTAAAGTTTTACTGAATTAAATTGGAGAAACTAATTTTGCTCTTAGTATTTTATTTCAGTGTGTAACTTGATTTTTAAGGAGCACTTTGTATCGCATGGCCGTTTGCGTTTGCTTTATAAGCATAACATAAAGGTTTCCCTGGAGTCATGGAAAAATTGCCTTCTGTGTCCCCTATCTAATTAACACCATGTATGTTGCCTAACTCCTTATAATTCACTCCTGAGCACAGTATATAGAACATGATTGGAAAAATAATTTGAAGCAACGAGAAAAAAAAAGCCTTTTGTAATATATATGATATGGCCAAATGCACTTCCAATCAAATTATATTAAGAAAAAGAAAGGACAGCTCACTGAGATATCTGATGTTGAAAAGAAACACCAAAGGCTTAATTAAAAAGTGTGCCTATGTTTTTAAAGGGCACTGTGTTTAAAGCATAGTAATGAAACCCTTGTTGCTGACTAGCTCGGTGACCTGTGTGTGTCTGGGCTGAGGCTGTTCAGCTCGCTGGTGAGAGCTCTGATCCTGCATCCCGTGGGTCACAGAGGAGCTGCTAAGCCCCCAGTGTGTTCTGGTGGGTCCCAGGTTTCCAGGAGGGAGAGCAGTGCACAGTTAATTGCAGGGCTGGGGTCTGTGCTGAGGACACAGCAGATGAGCCTCTGCAGTCGAGTAAATCCAAGTATTGCCTTGCAGCTGAGGGGGAGGTGAGACTTTAAACCATTCTAACCAGATTGTAAGCGCTGTCTGACCAGGCTCTGGGGATTTTTCATTCTTTTTTATTTTTTTCTTTTCTCCCTGTGGAGCCTGAAAGACTAATATGATTTGGAGAGAGAGCAAGTGTCAGTGGACTCAATTCTTGCTGGTGCATCAGCAGTGGAACCAAATTCCAAATGAAGAAGTTAACCCCTTCCCCTCCACAGATTTATTGAGGTTAATCAGACCATGAATGCATAAGCCAGGGCATTGCTGAAGGCAAGAGGGTGGAATTGCATCCTGAATAAATTAAATGTGGAGGCAGAGCTGGGGCACATGCAAAGGACTGAATCCATCCACAGTCGTGCAGTAACAGCACTCATCACATCAGCCAAAGGCAGCCTTTGCTCATGCTGCAAATTTGGCACCTTTCCTCCCAGCAGGACTTGGTTCTGACCTGCTCCCTTCATGTGAGGTAGATGCTCTCTCCTCCACCTTTCCCTGGAGAGGGAGCTCATGTGAGACTCCACAACCCTCCTGCTTTCAGATGTTTCCCACTGCTGGGCTCTCTGCAGAGCTTGTCACCACTGGTTGTATCTGGGTGTTTTAAGGTCGTGTTGCATTTCCTTATTAGAGGGAGAGAAGAAAAACCGATAAATATATATTCATATTTTCTACACATGCACTCAGAAAACCCCATTCCCTTTTAAATATTTTTAGAAGATGTGGTGCTATTTCCTGAAGGAGAAGCAGGGGGGTAAGAGGGTCAAGAAGAAAGGCAACTTAAGAAAAAAAAATGCTTTTGATTTTAACAGAATTAATGTAATGTAAACACAGAATTAAGTGTTTATTTTGTCAGAAAAATGAAAATGTCCACCTTGATTTGGTCCAGGACAGGGGATGTCCATGAACACCAAAATGGGTAGAACTATTCCAGACTGTGAAGAAACACCAAGTCTGCTAGGCTTATGACCTCACTTTGAAAAGTGGACTTCAGAGGTGTCTGATAGATATCTCACATGGGGTAAGGAAGAATACACAACATTTGTCAAATTGGTAAGAGTTTTAAAAAGAAAGGTGTCAAGTGTATAAGAGTGTCACAGTCATAGTGGTCTAAGGGATACAAATCAGGTGTTTTGGGAGGAAGCATTTTACATCAGATATCAGTAATTTGGCTTTAGCAAAAGACAGCTACAACAAATGCACCTACTTAAGCCAAGGCTATCAAAATTCCTCCTCCCTGTATAAATCCAGACAGCCCCACAACATATATTGTATGCAAGGCCTAAGATGATTTGACATTAAACTTAAAATAGTCCCCTCCCTTTCATAAATTTTGATATTTTTTTTTCCTTCAGGAGGAAACAGTCCTGCCTCTCCTTTTGCTCTCTTATTTTCAGATGTGTAGGATTCAAGAGCTCCCTCCTCCCTTTCCAACCCTGGCATTTTTGCTGCATGTATTTCAAGGCATCTGCATGGAGTGAGCTGGTCACTCTGCCACTCACTTGTGAGGTGCTGGAGGACTCTGCTCTCAACCAGAAATGCTGCAGACACTTGACACCAAAGAAGTCAAGTGAGCAGTATGAGATGTTTATTAATTGGGAAATGCAGATCTCATCTGCTGAAAAGGAGTGTAGAGAGTAATTGGTTCACTGAAACACAGGCATTGCTGCCTTTTGCTCAGGGAAGAGATCACTTGGAAACCAAATTTCTTTCTGCATTAACCAAATTGCCTATTGCACTGGATAAATCTCTTATTAAATCAAATCTCTTACAGCTCTAAACTGCAGCTGTCAGTTCCTGAATCAAATATATTAACTATTAAACATGTCACCTGCAAAATGGCATCAATATTCTCTTCCAAATGTATAGTGGCTGTTTATAGATCCCTGAGCTGATTAAGAAGGTACAAAAAAGTCTACAATTTGGGACAACATAAAATGCACCAAGCACCTTCTCAGGTGAATTGAGATGTGCTTTCCTGGTCACTGCAAATGGAGCTTTATGCCTGCAAACCTCTTCTTTCAACTTCTCTTTTAGGGCCACTGGTATATGATCACACATTGTGGCACCAATACTGTTTAAATGAACTTTGCTTATCAGGATGGCAAAAATGGGCTGGTAAGCAGAGCTCACTAGAAATTGGAGCTTCACAGGAAAAATCATGTAAAAATGGGGTCAAGTTAGGTTTTGAGGTTTCCCATATAGTGGAAGTAGAAGATAAAAGAGGGACTCGCCAGTGTGAAAATCAAGACAAATTTAGGTCTTCATCTTTTCAAGATTTTATTTTTTAGGCCCATTTATATTCTGTACCTAAGAACATCCCTTGGCTCTGGTTTTCTAATCTTCTAGATCAGGTGTGTATCTTGGCCTCAGGCCTGGATTTTCCTTCCATGGAAACAAGAGTCTGGTAGGGATGTCTGTGCGTGTCCAAGCTGCTTTTTGGGACAGGTTCAGAAGCTGGGTGTTTGAATACAGAAGTGTTCCCATCTCACTCCACAAACAGCCTAAATTCTTTGGGCTGCCCCAGAGCTTCAGAGTTTAGGGACTTTCAGGCTCCCCATGTCCTGTAAGCCCAGTGAATCAGAGAGTTAGAAAGTACCCCGAGCTTCTGTGGGTGAGTTCTGTCTTCCAAAAATAACTTTTTTTTGACTTTTGAAAGGACCTCTCTCTTTTTATATGGAAAGGTTAAAACCCAAGTGCTTGAACTCAGGTTAGTGAGCTGGAGAACCAGTTCCAAATATTTTAACTTGATCTCCTTTCTGGTTAAGATCCATGGACAGCTTCTGAGCTATGCACTCTCAGCAGGAACCATTGCTGCAGGAACAGTCAGGAGCTGGGCTCAGGCACAGTCAGGTTGGGGCTCAGCAGAGTGTGGTTTAATTCCTTGAGCTGACATGGCTTTCCTGTGTGATTCTTGGCAGATCACCAAATCTCCCTGGGCCTCACTCCCTGTCTGCAAAATCACACCTCTGGGACCTGCTGCCTTGAGAGAGAGCTGGGGAGAGGCCATTTATTGTTGTGTGTTTATAATTTGGGGGCTTTCCTTTTGGACAAGGCCCCCAGACAATCTCATAACACCAATCCTGAGATAAAGCAGGCAGATTATCTTAAATAGTCTGGCAGATGCTGGAGAGGCTCCAGCTACGAAGTGGTGGGTGGGGAGGTACAGCACAAGCTGCTTGCACAGCACTGAAAAGACTCACTGGCCTTTTGTAGCTCACCCCTTGTGAGCAGCCCATGATTTATTTATTGAGGAGCAGTTTCTGAGTCACCTTCTTCTCCACAGAACGAAAACACTGTGAAAGTGAGTCATTTTGAGGAGCACAGCCTGCAGCACTCAGTTCTCACCCAGCAGCCTGGAACAGGAGGAGGAGAACCCAGTGGGCAGGCTTGGAAGAGAGAGGGAGTGGGAGATGCAGCTTCCTTCTCTTCAAGCCTTGTCATCTGACCTTGGGAAAGTCACGCAGGATTCAGGATTTATACCATAAACAGAATGGTGGTCTGGCTTTGGCTTTCTCAGAAGGGTGTTTTTTATAGAGTGACACTGCTAGAGATGTGAGACTGTCAGATTCTGTGGTAACAGGGTCCTTTCACAAGCCTTGGATAGGGAGAGTGATAAAAGTGGAGATGCAATAACTGACTCTCAAAGTGTAAAAGGTGACTGCAGAGACAGCCAGAGTCAGATGCTCCCTGTGTTTGCAGGGGATTGCAGAAGAGTCTTGAAATTATGGCAAGGAAAAGCAGAGCTTAAATGTTATAAAAAGCCTCCTCGAAGTGCTGTGTGGAATGCTGAAATGGATGTCTGGGGAGAGGGTGGACTCTCCAGCCCTGGGATTTTAACCCTGGTTAGATGCACATCTGTTTGGGATGGTTCAGGTGGAGCTGCTTCAGGCTGCTTTTTTCTGGCTCTGTGCAGAAGAGCTGACTGCTTTCCCTGAGCAGGCTGACCTTTAGTGAGATCCTCTACTACTGACTGCCTCAGCATATCATAATGCAAAGAAGACAAATATTTAATTTGCCTAATTATTTGCTTTGTTCCTTTCTGTCCTGCTGTTCTTTGATATCTTTCCTTCCACTACTGGCACAGCTAAGAAAGCTCAGTTCTTTCGTGTCTATGTAAAATTTGCCTCTCCATCAATCAAAGCCTCCCCTGATTGTGGTGTTGTTCCCTGCTGCCTCCCAGTCCATCTCCAGCTGCAGAACTGCCTCCACCCTACAGGCATCATGCAGCTGTTTTCAGCTACACACTTTTTCTAATTAAGGTATTTGATAAAAATTGACTTTTAGAGTGTTCAGGCTTTCTGGATACTGCTTGGTGTTTGGAAGAGACATTAACAGGGCTGGGATCCTAAAGTCTTCCTGAAGATTTAATCTCAGAAATGGGAGCTTCTTGCTAATGAAGAGCAAAGAACACAGCACTGAGATGAAAACCCTCTTCAGTGGCTGGCGTTCTTTCAGACATGATGTGAGCTGGAGCAAGTGTCCCTTCTGTGTCCCCTCTGGCAGAGCTGTCCCTGCTCATTTCCAGCCCATTTATGCAGCAGAACATCCATGCAGGCAGTTCCCCTTCTCCCTTGTCTCACCTCTCCTCTGTTGCAGTCTGGGTTTTGCTCTGCTCAGGCATTCTGCTCTCATGCAGCCCCCTCCTGCCACACCTGTCCAGCTCTGTCCATGGCAGACCCAGCCCTTTCCCCTCCTTCAGCCTGGGCTGGGGCTGCACAGCCCACGGGACCTGAGAGACACCCAGGGAGCACTGTAAGTAACTCGGGTCTGATGAGTCCCCTCTGAGGATTTTGGCTTCCCATCCTCGCCTCTGACTGTGATCTGGTATCTCCAGTCAGTCTTGTCCCTTGTGAAAATCTCACCTTGTAGGGAGCACATGGTCTGTCCATCCCTGTCCTCTCTGCTGGGTGGCTTAGCAGGAGGAACACTGGAGCATTAGAAATCAGGGTGTCAGTGAGTTGAAGCTGCTTGGAAACAACCAACCTTTCATGAGCAAAGGAGCTGAAGCCTCACTCATGTGCTGAAAAACATTTATCCATGGTGCCCTTTGGGAAAAATCAGCTCCCCAGGCAGGTGCTGGCAGCACCAGGTTGCTTGAAACCCCAGGAGGTGACAGTGCCATCTGTGTTGTGTTCATGCCACTGACACAATCCCAATGTTGAGACATCAATCCCAGTCTGGATTGGGTCCGTTTGTGAAGGCAGTTGGTGAGTTTGGGTTCAGAACATTTGCTCACTCTGCTCCATGCACGGTCAGCTGTCACTGCCTGGGAGGACACCTGTGGGAGTCTGTGTGGCATCTCCTGCACACTGGGCAAGGTTGGTTAGGAGAGCAAATAAAACTCAAGGATGTATAAACACTGGGACAAAAGGTCCTTAGGATACCACCTTGTGAGTGTTTCAGCATTTCACAGACATCTTTCAGCAAGAGAGGAGAAAAACATCCCTTTCTTAGATTCACAGACGGTATGAAGGATGCTGAGTGCCCTCTGCATCAGCCACATGCAGAGCTGGGGGCTGGAAAACCTCTTGGATGATCACAAGGACACAGAGGTGTGAGCTGGCCCATGGTGAATGGTCACCACATTCAGCTGGGGGTTTCCACCCGTCAGAGCTGCGAGTGTCTGCAGCAGTGAGAGAGTGAAAGCTGCAGACTAGTTTTAAGACAGAGGTTGATGGATTTTTTAATAGTCTCCTGAGTCCTTCCAATCCTACATTTCTAAAAAATATACCAGAGAAAAAGAAGAAGCTCAGAGGGGATAAGAGAAATGCAAGCCGTCTTTGAAAAGAGGCTGTGAAAAATTAGAAGTGTGGGATGGAGAAATGAAAGATAACATGCTAAGAGTAAAAAAAGAAAAAAACAACTCCTCTAAAAAGCACCCACACCCTCTATCAAATGGTGCAGAGAACGTAAATCAGGCTTTGCTGCTCCCCCTGCTCATCAGACAGGAGCTTCCAGTAACCCTGAAAGGTGATCCATGGCAAATTTATCCAGTGAGCCCCACAGAGATGCAGAGCACAAGGAACCTGTGGGGAATGGCTGCCATTAGGCATCACTGAGCCAGAGAGCCCAGCAGGAAGGAGCAGAACTGGAGAGAGCTGGCGAGACCGTCTGTGGTTATATGTGAACGGATAAAAATAAGCATTATAAACTTGCATGCTTCCAGGCACAGGCAACCTCAAACTCCTCAGGGCAAAGAAACTTCCCTTATAAATAGGTTATTCCATAACTGTTCATGGCATTAGCTACTGTCAGAGACAGGATACTGGACTAGATGGGCCCCTGGCAATTCCTCTGGAGAAGCTCTTTCCAAAATTAAGACCCTAAAAAAATTCCCTGTAACAAAGGAGAAATTATTGAGTTGTTTATTAAATAAATTAATTTGAATAGGGAGAACAGCAGTTCCTTTGTTTCCCCCTCAGTTTGAACTGTGGGTCTCAGAAGGGAAAATGAAACCACTGCTCTGAGAAGCAGAATAGCATCCTCAGCGCTTGCTTCTTCCAGAATAAAAGGCCTATATTTAGAGGATGCCAAGTATTAGAGATATACTGAGCTGGCAACTGGTTTTGGCAAATTTCCAAACCCATCTGATTTTCCACTTAAGTTAGACATTTCAGTAACATAAGAAGTTGCAAAGAGAGCTGAAAATAGTGTTTTGCTATCTTTGCAGCCCAACCTGCTGCAGTTAACACAGTTTGGGGAGGAAATGGGAGATAGTTCTTGTGTCAATCAATATTAGCCAGCATCTGATTTTAGTAAGGGTGTGTTTTTGTACATATACTCACACACAATTAAGTGCATCACACATTTAGTGTGCCTATATAGGGTGTATACAGGGTAAGGTATACAGGCTTCTCTATCAGATTCACTGCTTGCTTAATTAAGCATTTTTTCATTGTCTTTTGACATCTATCTATCTATCTATCTATCTATCTATCTATCTATCTATCCATCCATCCATCCATCCATCCATCCATCCATCCATCCATCTTACCTATCTATCATGTGGCCTAACTAGCACAAATCTATCAAAACAAAAGCCAGGCTCTAAGTTTGTGCAGACTTCAGCCTTTTTGATTTAAAAGCTCAAACAGCTGTTTTAAAGGACAAATACAGATACCTGAGACCATGATAAAGGATGGAAAATGCTGTGTCTCTGAATCTCTGTAACAGTTGCAGAGTTCTCTGGTCAATATTTTGCAGATACCTCACCCTGACACGGCAACCATGTGAGTTACAAATTGCATCTTTCTTTAAGAGAAGTAAGTGGGGTTTATAGCCACTTTCTCAAGTATCACAGAGGAAATAACAGCAATTTCTGTAGTGAGCCTTCCATCACTCCATATAATCCCCTGTTCTTTCTCTCTATTTTAAATTGATCATACATTTTGCATAGACTGTTTGGGCCAGTGATTCCTATTCTTGTTCTGTATCCAAGAGTCAGTCTTTTCACAGAGGAAAATTACAGCTTAAGCTTGTATTTCTGCATTGGTCTAATGTGGTTCAAATGTATTTATCCTACCTCTTTGGCTCTCTTTAGGGGTGCCTTTACTGGCATGTGGTCTTCCAGGTGCAAACTGTGGCCAGATTCGTATCCTTCAGTATTTGTCCCTATGCCTTGTGTTCCATAATAGTTGCTTCAAAGATGTTTCAAAGGCTTAAAATCACCAATGGAAAATTTTAAGCACAGAAACTCAAGTAGAGTTTAGAATAAATCAGGGCTGCAGTAGTTTCAATCTGCAATGAGAGGAACTCAGTGTACCTTGGATACTGCCTCATATCAATAAACATTTAAGGCTGAAAAAAAGAGAATCCAAGCAGACACAAATGCAGAAATATCTAAGTGCAGTTCAAAATGCATCACAATGATTCATGTAAAAATCATGCTCTTCCTGGGTGGATTGCAGGTGGCATGACTTCTTTTGGTCACGCTGGAGTTTTCCTGATTGCACACTGCCATCCTGGGCTGGTTTCGGCCACCTCACCTGCATGTCAGGGCATGTGTGGGTGGCCTTCACTGCAAACTTGTTGTTAGGTGTGGGTGGAGAGACCTGAGGATAAGTCAGATAGTCTGTCATCAGATATGATGCCATGAGTGCTTCAAAGTCACTCATTCTGGAGTGGCAGGGGCCCCTGACAGAGTCCTTGTCTAATCTGACAGCTCTGACAGCTCTAGGAACAGCTCAGGGAGGAGCCGACCTGTCAGACCTGGGGAAACAGAAAATCCAGCAGTGCTCACTAGTCCAGGATGCCACAAAGTCAAAAGGGAGAGGGTGGTGATGTGTTTGAGAGATGTGGGGCTTTCCTGTGTGACCTGGAACACCTGGACATCTTGGATCTTCCAAGGGGCTTTTAAAAAGAAACATCCAGAAAAGCAAGTCTATTACCAGTGGCTCATGTGTAAGGCAGCTATTATTGTTAATGTGCATGTGACAAAGATCTTACCCTCTCATTAGTAGGGAACAATTATGAGGTCATTCTTAGCTAAATATTATCCTCATTTTATCATCCTTTTGGATATACAAGTTGACATTTCTAAACCATTTATCAATTTTAGTGCAGTGAATGAGCACAGCATAGAAAACACAGAAATGTTCCTTTTCTCCAAGCATTAATAAAAAGATTTGTTTCAGCCTATTTTTAAACATCTTGGTGGTGGCTTTTTAATATCATATATTAAAAAACCCTGGCAAATTGCTAGAAATGTCAGCTTAGATCAAAGCCGTATGGCCAAGTGATTTGAGCAAATACATAAATGAAAGCTTCTCTTTCAGACACGTCAGAGATTAAGATGTGACCTTCAAAACCATTCAGTGGCAACTAGTTCAACAGACTCAGGCTGTTAAAGCTGAGCAATTGCCTGTATATTGACTGCTGTTTGAAGGAGATAGATGGAAACCAGGATAACTCCATCTCCCATAAATCCCTCCTTTGTGAATTCCTTGCCCTATTCATCTTTGCTAGGGTTTGTTCTGTTGAATGTGTTCTTCTGGAAAAAGGCCTTTTTGGCTCAGGAGAGGGTCCCCCAGTACAGCCATCTGCAACATTGCTTTTAGAGTCTTTTGTGTTGTTTTATTTTCCTGTTTTCTGCTTCATTATCTTCCAGTTTTACTCCTATTATTTTTCTTAGGAAGGCACACATTTTCATTCAAATACTTTGCATCCCTTGATATAAAATGACCATTCATTTACAGACCTAGTTCTGTCATCTTAAGCCATTCCATGAAAATTGTGTTCTTGTATGTCCTGTTTGCTGTTGAATGATGTTGGAAACAAATTATACTGGCCACCAAATGAAGCACTTGGGGTTGGTTTCTTTTTTAAAAAATGAATACCTGAAATTTCAGCCTCACAAAATCAATCAGGGTTTGGAAGCCTGGGCTGTGATCTCTCTTTCTTTTGCCACCAATTAAGAAATCTGCTGTCATGACAATGCTATTGAAGAGGCATGAGTTGAGCAGAATGACTCTTGCTATCTCACTGCAGAGCTGGGGGGAGTAAACATGTACTGGAGGCTGTAAATTGAACAGATGCTGTGTAGAGAGTGTGCACATGGGTCACAATTCTGGGTTTATAGAATCACAGAATGGTTGGGGTTGGAAGGGACCTTTAAAAGCCATCTAGTCCCCCCCCTGCCAGGGACAGAGATGCCTTCAACTAGACCAGGTTGCTCAGAGCCTCGTCCAACCTGACCTTTAATGTTTTGGGGGATGAGGCATCTACAACCTTTTGTGCTGCAATTAAGCTCAGGGGGAGGATCCCAACATGTAGTGTTACTGTGAGGGAATTCAGCATACATAAAACAAAAATTGAACTTGGGAAACAGGTCTGTTGAGGCAGAAAGTGTTATTTTTTCACAGGTGAGGGGTTTTCTTGTTAGTTTCTTTGACATTCTGCTTTGGCAACCCAAAAAACAGTGTTCCTTTTGGAGTTCTGACTTGCTCTTACTGCCTTATGACAAGGCAGGATTTTGGGATAGGCAGAAGCCCCAGGATGTAAACAACATGCTAGAAAACACACTGTTCAGGGCTTGCTACTGAAAGGACTTTCTGTCTTCTTGCAGGGCTGAAAAAACTAGTAACTTCCAAAGGAACCACAGCACAGCATGGGGAAACGTCAGTAATTGCACAAGACGCTGTCTGGGTCGATGCTGTATCTTTATGTGCTTGTCTGCCTGCTCAGTACGGACACATTTCTGCATGCTACACCAATTCCTGTGCATATTTACCTCCTGAAGGGGGCTGCCAGCAGGAATTCTCCTCCCTCAGTCCTTTTGCCTGCCTGTGCTCAGATCCTTTCACACACAGCCAAGCCTTACAGCTGACCCCAGCCCAGCGAGTGTGTGCGTGGGCACAGCTTTGCACTTCTGGTGCTCCAGTGGTGTGTGATGCTCTCTGCCTTATGCTCCAATGGCTGTATTTGATCACTGATAACCCTACTCAGGCTGGAAAAGAAGAAAGTTTCCAGAAAGTGCTGCAGAGCACCAGGCCAGGGAGCTGCGTCACAGCAGTTTCCCACAGGAAGGGAGGTGTCTGCACTGACCTTGTGCTGATGAAATCCTCGGCTGATCCCGACAAGGTTCAGCTCCTGGAATATTAGTGACAAAGCTGACATCCTCCGGACTCTGTGAAGCATGACTGGGAACAGCACGAACTGCAGAGCCCATGAGAGGGAAGCACAATTAAATAAATACCCCCTTTTCCTGTGCACAAAGGGAGAATTGATACCCTGGTCAAAAAGCCAAGTGCTGTTACAGCAGTTCTTCGTTATAGGCATGTGCTTATTGGCTTTAACAAAGTGTCAGAGAGGATGTCTATGCAGATTTATGGAACAGATATTAAAAAATCCTTTAAAATGATTTATGGTGTGGGGTTGAGGTAGCACGAGGAGTGCAGTGTCTCAAATAACAAATAGGAGCAAAGATGTGAAATGCATCTTTGGTGTTCTATATCACAGTAGATGACTTTACTCCCTGTAAAAGGAGGGTGTAATCACTTGGCAGATCTGGAAGATCTGTACAAGGCACTGTAGACTGCATCCTTAAGGGAGGAGACCTGTTTCACAGGGATACACAGGGATAATCCTTTGACCTGATGAGGGCTCAAACCATCACCTCCATTTATCTCAGAGTTCCAAAGGAATTTTTGGGATCTAGTTGGTGAACATGCCATTGCAAACACCTGGCCTGAACCCGAGCAGAGATTGTGAGCCTGTGATCTCTCTCTGAGAGCAGCAACAGCAGGCTTCCTCCAAACTGATTACAGGAATAGACTTCCCCTGACAGAATGAGAAACACAGGCCCTTGTGACTGCAGTGTGAGACTGTGCTTGAGTTCATTCACAATGAGAAGGGGAAGGGGTGATGGAAGACATCACCTCTGCTACTGTGCTGACCTGGCTGCTTTTCTGGACTATATTTGATGGAGCAATCAGTATGGTGCTGCTGCAAACATCAGTGGAAACAGCAAGTGTGGAAAATATTTTCTAATGACAGAAGAGCTAAGATAACTGTACAGTTGAAATCTTTGTGGCTGCTGGGATGTAAGCACCAATCCTTTTCATGTTATTGTTTCAAGTACCTTGTATCTCATGGTGCATTTGATGAACAAGGTTGAATTGGGATCTTTGAGCAGGAAACTTCCCTAGCCTGAATGGTGGAGCAGTCAGTGCTTGCAGAGCACAATTCTTTGTCTTGTGAAATTAGGTGTGTTAGTGCTCCCAGGGTGCTGTCCATGTTCCCTGCAGACTCTGCAATGAGCTCAGAGATCAGTCATGGGTCAGACCCCTCCTGGCTGATCAGATTTGATCTAAGTCTTCACAGCTACTGAAAGGGGAATCAAAGAATTACCATAGAATTAGAGAATGGTTTGGGTTGGAAGGGAACATATCTAGTTCCAACCTCCCACCTCCAAGGGCAGGGGTGCTACCTACTAGATTCAGTTGCTCAGGACCTTATCCATCGTGGCTTTGAACACATCCAGGGATGGAAATGGGATCCTACCTCATCTCTTCAGACTCATTCCCCTGCAGCCATGCAGTCACACCACCTAATTGACCCCACTGACACAATAAAGTGGTTGCTTTTTGGATGTCTCCAGCCTGTGAGTCAGCTCACTGTCTGCTGAGTGCAGGGGAGAAGGCAGGAATGTGCAGCGGGATGTGAAGAGGAAGGCAGAACTGGCCTTGGTGGCTGCTGTGCAGATTAAATAATTCCAAAGTAAACTGTGACCATCCCAAATGAACAGTGTGAGCAGGGGTCTCATTGCAGTGATTGGTACCTCTCAGCTCAGGTTCAGTGCTCTGGAGCGTGGGGTGAGGGCTTCTGCTTGTTCTTCAGCCAGCAGATGCTGAGTAGCTGTGCCTGCTGCTCCAGAGCAGCACTCTGCTGCTCAAGCCATCATGTCAGCCTTAGAGCCATGGTAATTTCTCCACAGCACACAAAGGAGCTAGCCCTCACTGAGGGATGTGGTCATGTCATGCTTCAAACATAAGCTAATTTTGCTCTGGAAGCGAGATGCTGCATTCTCTGGCACCCACACAGTGAATGTCCTCTCCTCTGTGCACACAAGCTGCCAGCTTTCTGCTTTCAGTCCTCTGTGCTGAGAATAGTGATAGTCTCATATTTTTTTTCCCAAGATTTGTTCTCTGTGGGAGATCAGCCATTTCCAGCTTCTTCACAGAAAAAACCTTTTCTCTCTTTAACCCTTTAGGGCTGCAGAAGTGACAAATCAGTGGAAGATGGGAGCAAAAATCTGTGCTAGCTTTGGTGCAATAATTAAACTCTGATTCCAGAAACCTTACCCCAAAACGTACAGAGAAGGCACCAACAGCATTTGACTGGAGAGTATCTGTTCCATGTAGACCAGGAGAGGGGTCATGATGCACAGGCCAAAAAGAATATGGCTTGACTTTGAGCCAGGCTGGAGTTTCAGAGCTGGTACCTGAAATCTCATTTCTCTGCACAAGGGAGAAGGTTCCATGGGAAAAGGAGATCTGGTGCAGGCTGAGCACGAGTGTTCACTGCACTCTCACGTGGAATTGCAGCTGCCCTGTAAAATTATGGAGAGGTTGTTTGTCTGCATGGCCTGAGCAGAACATTTGCAGAGTAGAGGCAACTTTTACAGTAATGGACAGTAAGGCTAAAACAGTGACTGCTCCAGGACATGGCTGCCGTGTGAAGAAAAGCAGTGGTAATGAAAATTGTTTTGCTACTAATTAGAGCAGTCACCACTGGCAACCACTCCAGTCTTATCTAAGGAATTTTCAGGCAGTCACTGCATCTTGGTGAAAAGCAGCTCCTCACTTTCTGTCGCTCTCTTTCGGAGCTATTTTGAGTGTAATTGTTTTTCTCACAACAGAGGGGGGTGGGAGTGTACCAATCCAAAACCATTCCTCAAGCTACACTAGCCTGGAAGGCATTTTGGTAAATAGAGTTTTCCACCATGATTTGTACTGCATCAGGCTGAGCTGTTTTGCATTGATGGACTGATTTTGGCTGGTATATTTTATATTTTGGCAAGAGAATGGTGAAAAGTGTGACTACAGCTTTGGTTCCTATGGCATTCTTTGGGATGAAGGAACTCTTGGTGCCTGATCCATCACTGTGGATGTAAAATAGAGTTGTCCATGTTAATTCAGCTCTCTAGGAGCAGATCTGTTCAGGCTAATTTACCAGCTCTGAGCTACCTGGCAGCTTCTGGGACTTACATGAGCCATAGTATATGGCACATTTTACACAGGGGAAAAAAATACTTTTTTTTGTTTGTTTGTTTGTTTGTTTTTGTTTTTGTTTTTGTTTTTGTTTTTGTTTTTGTTTTTGTTTTTGTTTTTGTCTCAGGCACAACTAGTGACTTGACCTTGGATTTTCCACATCATAGTGACATACAGTATCTGAACTCCAATCTAAAAAAATCCCCACCAAACAATGATACTGTTCTCTGCTAGAAGCTAAATGCTTAAAGGCATCCCCTGGTCAGCAATCATCCTAAATCAATATTGAAAGAGAGAAGTAATTCATTGAAAACACCATTCATTAATTAGAATGTGGCCTGGACCACAACAGCGTGTTCTCTGAAGACACAGATTTATTTATATTTAGTTACTGAAGGATATGTGGAAAGAGTAGTGACAATTGTTGATGATGGTTCATAAGGGAGGCTGCTTGCTGGTGCAAATGCATAAATTATTGAGACAAATTTAGCTGGCTGGAACACTGCATAAACCAGCAAATGATCTGAAACTTATGTGGAATTAATTGCATTTGCCTTTGCAGATGTCTGGTTTCTGAGCAGCAGAGCTCTGGAGCTAGCAAACATGCAGGCAGCCCTGAGAAGACCTGACTGCCCTCAGGTTCCTGCTCAGCCAGACACCAGTAAGAGAGTTCATTTCTCCTGCAGCAAGTGAAATTCAGCTGGATGTCACTGTTAGAACTACCTGTTTCCAATATATTATTATTTTGTGAAGCTATATTGCAGATACTTACAGAACCAGGACAGTCAAGTTTACCCTAACCCAAGCTGCATGACCAGCCTGACAGGAACTTAAAATCATTGTGTGATATCTACTAATGCTTTATTACCATTGCAAAATGGCTGCATCTCTCATGATCTCACATTACCCAGCTTTGTCAGGATAAAAGTAGAGCAGTCCTGCTCTGGAAAATTTTCTGAGGCAGCTTCATGGCACTGTAGATGAAGCTTTCCATGATTTTTTTAACCTAAGTCTGAATACTGTGTTTAGTGATGACTTGTAAAATAACCCTGGGCAGAAAAGTGAGGCCTAAAATATTGTCTGATGTGAAATCCAAGAGGTAAACATGTGTCCAGTGCTAAGTCCCATTTCTGTGGGCTGGTGTGAAGATGAAATAGGACTCTCTTGTGGCAATACTGTATTTGCACTTACCCTCACCTATATTTTGGAAATCAAGCACAGGAATTAACTCTACTGTTACTAATTGACTGGTGATGTAATGTTTCCTGTGCTGCCCAAATCCTTTCACTAATGTGGCTTCAGCTAGTTAAGGAAGGCAAACATGGATGTTTGAGTTCAGTTCAGCAAAGTACTTTAGCATTCAGCAAACATCCAGTGCATAGGCAAGCAGAATTTCAAGGATCACATCTAAACACCCTCCAAAAAGGAGATGGATAGTTCTGTGTTCATCATTCTTTACAGAGAGTTTTTAATTCAGGTCATTTTCTCTCAGATTCTTAGTGAGATTTCCTGAGATTTCAGCTAAAGAGACACCCACATAACCCACAGGGGAACATGCCCATCTGGCAGGGGACCTTGTGTGAGGCTGCCTCAGCTGCTGTAGCTCTTTAGCACAAACAGGCAGCTAAGGCTTTGGTTGAGGAAGTTCTCAATTAAAGTGAGATTGCCTGGGGAGGCCAGGGACTCTGTCGTGTGGGGTCCTTAGGAATGACCTCCAGGAATGGTTCAGGTCAAGCTGATCCTGTGGCAGAGCAGCATGATGGACCAGATGACTGCCAGAGGTCTTTTCCCAGGGATTTCATGCTCCCAGCAGAGCTGTAACTGCACGAATGAAAGGTCAAACATCTTATACATCATTGTGTGTGCCCCATAACGTGTGAGTGATAGGTAACTGTTTAATCAGTTTCTATTGATAAAACACCAACTATCACTTAATATTTTAATGGACTTCTCCTCATAAGACTTACACTCCAGACCCTTCACCAGCTCTGTTCCCTTCTGTGGACTCACTCCAACCCCTCAATGTCTTTCTTGTTGTGAAGGGCACAAAACTGAGCACAGGGTTTGAGGTGTGGCTGCACCAGTGCCCAGCACAAGGGACAATCCCTGCCCTGGTCCTGCTGGCCACACTATTGCTGATACAGGCCAGGATGCCACTGGCCTTCTTGGCCACCTGGGCACAGGCTGGCTCATGCTCAGCCACTGCCAACCAGGATCTCCAGGTCCTTTTCCACCAGGCAGTTTTCCAGCCACTCTGCCTCAGGCTGGAAGTGCTGCAAGGGGTTGTGGTGACCCAGGTGCAGAACTCAGCACTTGTCCTGTTTGAACCTCATACAATTGGCCTCAGCCTGTCTGCTGAGCCTTCCTACCTTCCAGCAGGTCAGCATTCCCACCCAACTTGGTGTTTGCAAACTGACTGAGGGGATGCTTGGTGCCCTCATCCAAATCATTGATAAAGATGTTAAACTGAGCCCTGGAGAACGTCACCCATGACCAGCCACCAACTGGATTTAACCCCATCCACCACCATCCCAGTTAATGCTCTTCTGTCTCTTCCTGTTTTTCTCCTCATCATTCTCTGAATCTGGAAGGGTAGAGAAGAGCACTGCTTATGCTCCTGATCCCTTAGCCAGTCATCCCAAGGCTCTGAAATCTCTCTTGATTGTTTTTGGATGTTTTGTTGCAACTTCATTGCTGTCTACCTGCAAAATCAATAACAGATAATAATCTGAGGGCTGTGACAGATTAGGGAACTTCTTTTCACATCTTTAACCCAGGCTCCAGGGAGGCAGCAAGCTTCCCTAGGAGGTTGTTCAGTCTGCAGTTTCACTCTCTGTCTCAGATACTCAACCTCCCTGGAGAGTTTTGCCATTAAATGAAGAAGTTCCTCTACGTGAGTGTATCTAAAATAATGGAACTGAACTCTCACATGGGTGAAAGCTGCAGGTGAGCTCTGCAGTACAGCTGGGAATAAACCAGAGCTTGCCTGGTCCCTAAGGGCATAGCTGGGAATGCCTCCTAGCTGCCACGGTGTCCTGGGATGCATGAAGGGCAGGAAGTCTGTCCCTGGGCGTGGAGAGGATGCCCCTACTCAGCCTGCTTGTAGAGCTGTTGTGGATATGGTGTTGGAGACATCACACCAAGAGACACACAAGGACTGCCCCAGAGCATGAAGTTTGTCTCAGCCACATCCTTGACAACCTCCTAGTGAGTGAGGGACACCTCCTGAGGAAAGGCAAGGTGAGGTCATTAGGTGAGTCAGGGAAAGGCAGTGACCAAGTGGAACAGTGTGTGAGCACAAAGCATCATTGGCTCTGACTGGTGAGCTTCCTTCTTTCTTGGAATAGGATCTGAGAGACAAATGAAGTGATTTCCACCCCCTCTCACTTCTGGTGGTCTGACCTCAGAAGGGAGTGGTAGAGAAACCAGCTGGGAGTAACTAGCTATTTAAAATGGATCAAGATTGTAGCTGGGAAACTTCCAGAAAGGACTACTGGGGAGGGAACATGGAAACACCCAGGACATTCAGAACCAGCTAGCCAGTGAACTTGGAAAAGAAACAGTAAAGCAAAGTGGTGTCTCCTCCACTAATCAAGAGAAATAAAGAATTGAAATACCCCCTGGAACTGCTGGAAAAATCAGGTCAGGAGCAGAAATATTCATGCATTTGCTCTACTGGAGGGTAAAGAATTTCCAAACCCAATTTCTTTTGTGGAAACCTGGCTCCCTAAGGCTCTGAACGAGATGCAGAGAATGTCCCACTGCATGTGGTGTGCTGGTTCAGGATCCCTGCCAGGGCAATCACTCCCAATAACAAGCAAAGCAAAACTGAGCTGCCAAGTTTCAAATGTTCATGGGAGAGGGAGGCTCATGACTGTAGAGAGAGCAATGAGGAAGCATGAGTTCATTTACTTCCAAATCAGCGTGAGTGTCCTCCCTTGTGCTGTTGCCTCAGATAACACAGGTTCAAGATAAGTTTCTCATTGTTCTAGGAGCTGTACTGATTCACAGCCCAAGGAAAGTACAACTCAAATTTAAGATACAAGGAAGCAGAGAGATAAGCCATGGTGGCTGAAACTCATGTAAACAGGACACCATCTGGGGAATAGAGGGATGTGATGTCTCAGTGTTTGTAGACTCCTCCTTCTGTGGAGGACAGCCTTCAAGTCTGTGCAATACATGTCATGGAAACAGATCTGTATGAATCTGTATTTGGATTAGAAGGCACCTTTAAAGGTCATCTAGTCTAAACCCCATGCTTATTGCACATCTTCATCTAGGTCAGATTTCTCATGGTGTTCTTTTTCCCAAATTCTCTCACTGATTCTTCACTTCCCAGGGCTTCCCTCCCTCTATTCCTTCTGTTTTTTTACCATTACCCTTTTCCTGACAGTCTCTTGCCTAAAGCCATCTTATGTTGGCAATAGTGTTGGTTCAAATGGAAGGTTGTGCTAGAGATGTCCACAGTCCCTTCCAAGCAGCATTGCTGGGATTTTGGGGGAGTGCCAAACTCTACTCAGCCCCAGAGTTTCCCCCTAGATGAGCAATCTCATGATGGTTTCAGTGATTTTCTGCAGAGACAGCTGTTGTCTTTCAACTGCTATCTGCCTCTAACATTGCAATGTATCAGAACAGGTACCTAAACAGCCTGATGCAACTCCCCAACATATTTTTGGGTCATATTGGCACTTCCTCCCTATCTTTGCCTCATTCCCATGTCATGTACACCTGAAGAAAAGAGAAGAATGCTTTCCTATTTGTCTTGTTTGTCAGCCTGCAGGGTGAGTCTAGGATTATTTACAAAGTTGTATAAAATACCCACAAATGTTTCAGGTACACTATCTGCTTTTTAAATTTAAAAAATCTAGAAGAAGATACACTGAAAAAAGCCTCATGTAAACAAGAAAAATACAGTTGACTTCGTGTTTTCTGCAGGCTTTTTGTAAAGGAGCCTCTGTGTCAGGGACATCTGAGCTGCTGTGGTACCTGGAGTGGTGTCTCTGGTTTGACAGCATGGGAGTACCTCAGCCCTTGTCAAACCTGAGTGAACATTTTGCTTTACCAGCCAAGGTTCTCTTTGCAGCACCAACCACTGTTCTAGTTCCCCTCCATCCATTGTCTGGCTGTCCCCCTGCTCAGTGATGAGCCTCTCTGTGGAGGTGCCAGCCTCCCTCTGGTGAATGCAGGAACACTGGGGCCTCTGAGCTGTGAAAGGTTGTGAACTGGGAGGGGAGAATTTATGAACACACACACACACACACACACACATGGGCTTCCATGCCCCAGGACATAAAAAAGGGAGAGCAGGAAGCGCTGAGCAGCACCCTTGTCACCAGCTTGGCAAACATGACTGATTTACAGCTCAGGGGCTCACACAGTGCAGGTTCCAAGGAGGCAGGTTGGGGCAGGAGCTGAGAGGTCCCACAGCCCCATCCCACCCAAGCCAGACCAGGCTGTGACTCAGTGAGCAAACACAGCTGAGCACTGGAGCCTTGAATGGACTTGCTGCAGTAATCCTGGAACTTCTCTTTGCTTCTCAAGGGGATTTAGCAGTGAGGGAACAGCCTAGCAAGGAAGGAGAATGGCAGATAATGTTTGCTTCCTTTTGATATAAATATATTTCCAGACAGGGTCCCTCAGTGCAAGCATTCCCACAAGAGGAAAAAAACAAACCAAGTTATCACAGGACAGCCGGTAAATGGTAACAGTAATAACAACAGCAGCAATAACAACAACCCTTTCAACTAATTCTTTATTTTCATTTGTCAAGGGGTTACTTTGACCTGACAGAAGAGTGCACCAGGAAATGATGTTGCATCATCTAAGGAAATGACACTCTTATATTTCCCCACTCCTCCTTTCTCTGGTGTTCCATCAGGATTTTGTGAGGCCATTGCAGGACACAAGAGGTGCAGGCTCTCAAGAAATCACTCTGATCTTATGGTGCAACTTATTATTCTGGAAATCAATCCAGCCCCTGGGAACTGAGGGTGCTTTTTCAATTTTTCTCAATTGAAAAACAATTCCAACCTACTTTGTTGCTCAATATATGTCATATAAACTTAGTATGCTCCTCTGGTACAAACTTGAAAATGCATATCATGTGGGCAAAGACACACAGAAATGATCCCTTGGTCCAGCTTGTGTCAGTGTTGTCACACAGAGGCAAAAACTCCCTGCCCTCCAAAAAGGCACTGCTTGAAAAATGCAGTCCTTGAGGTTATTTTATCTAAGTTTCTATTACTGCTCTTTGTGCCTTAACTGCTACATGGTGTGAAAAGGAAAAACAAGGACAAAAGGAAAATCTTGTACCGTTTCTTGCCGTAGACATTTAGCATAATTTCTTATTACTTTGTGTAGAAGTTCAGAATAAAATTGCTTAGCCTCCAGACACTGAGCATTACAGGTGTTGTAAATGTTAGAGGGTCCACCTGAGAGCCCTGACTATTTTTGCAGGGATAAATACAGGTGAAAGAATGATTTGTAATGAATATCATTCAACAAACCATATCTTCCATTTGTGAATTGTCTGTGAAGAGATTGTAATTTTCTTGAGCTGCTTGCTGAATCGCTTCTGGAAATCATTCTTCACTAGCAGCTTCTTGGAGAGCAATTTGCTGGGAGCATTTCATATTCAAAGTTTGCAACTTGAGCTATTTTTATGAGGTGTGTCACTTCCCTGGAAGGATCCATTCCATAGTTAGATGAGTGTAACTCCTGAAGTTTGAATTTGTGTTCTGTGTGATTCCAGTTATGAATATGAATTTTGAAACTTTGCAAAGGTGCCCTGAATTGTTTGTTTGATATCTGTTTGAAATAGATTTGCTTTTTGCAAATATTGGTAAAACATGGAAAACAAAACCACCAAGGTTGAGGCAAATTCATTATAGCATTCAAATGAACATCTTGGCTGCTCTAACCTCCTGAGATCAGGCTCTGTGCTTTTGGTGTGGTGGCAATGATTGGTATATCATCTTTGGTCCAACAGTTTTTTGGTTAATGGTGTTGTTGAAAAGGCAGAGATAAAAGAAAACCCATCAGAGGTCAGGCAGAAACAAAAAATGTTAACACTGGCAATGAGTGGGTGCTTCATGTGACTTATTCAGAATTCCTGACCCTGCTATTGCTCAAACACAGCCATTCTGCTGACTTGGGAAGAGCCTTCCCTGGTACCCTTTATCTCTGCCACAGCAAAACTAATTCCCAAATTTTCCTCAGCTGAAACAGTTGACAGGCAGGAGATTAGCTGGAAATTAGGTCATTTGGGAAGAACACCCTTCTCCTAAATACTCCCAGAGATATTGTTCAAACCTGAGGCTGCAGTGCAGCCCTTAATGGTGGATAAGAGAAGCTCTTTAGACAGGGTTCATGTTTCTGTTGGCAGTGCTGTACGAAGCTGTTCCAAAATGTGTGATAGAGCCAAGGATTGTGTTCGTTCAGGCTAGCCTTGGCTTTTCCTCTTCGTGTCCCCACAATGACAGCTTGTGTTGAAGGTGAGGGAGGGTGGAGTGTGTGGGAACCTGCTGGAGGATTGTTTTCTCCTCACAGCTCCTTGGTGCTGCTCCAAGCTGAGCAGTGCCTTGGAGGAGAGATGTCCTTGAAGAGCTGAGGCATGAACCCAATGACCAAGACAGTGTGCACAGACAGTGTGCCCCTCTCCTCTCTCCTCCCAGCATCAGATGCAAATGGCTGCCTACAAATATTTGCCTTTTACATCAAGACAGCTGCAGGAAGGCAGCTGAAAATGAGGCTTTTGGTTTTGTTGAACTGGAAAGGAAGCTAAGCCTTTTAATATTTGCCTCTGCACTCTTCCAATCACGCTGAGAGAGAGGGCCTTATCTTTTGGTCACAAAAGAAGTATTGGCAAGGCCTCAAGTAATCCCAGCAAGACCTGCTCAAATAAAAGTTTGCAGAGCACAAAGCTATGAAAATTAAGGGGTTCAGAGAGTCTATCTCTCAGTCAGCAACACGTCCTTCCTGAGAGCCCAGAGCCACTCTAATGAACCTGATGCCTCTGGCATCTCTCATCCACCTGGAGATGGACAGAAATGAGACAGGCACTTCTCCAGAAGGAGCATGGAGTGGTTAACAGAAAATCCTCAATTACAGGTGATCAGGATTCAGGGCTCCTACTCGTGGATGCACTGTTGGCCTTTCCCAACCCAAAGGTTTTAGTTAAAAAGGCAGACAAATGAACTACTTTAGCCCAGTAATGATTTCATAAATGCACGTGTCTAAGTAATGATTCCCTGTATTATGCCTTCCTCCCACTTGTATTAAGCCATCACGCCTGGATAATCTAACACTTTGAATTAAGCCCTCCTGTTTACCCATTGTGGGCTGAGAAATTCTGCCCATGCTCAGCAAATCGCTGACCCCTATCAAGTCCCTACAAGTACAAAATCATTCCTTTTATTTATACAAGTCATCCTACAGGCCAGATTTATAGGGCAGGCAAAGTAAATGCACCTGTGTTGATGCTGCAGTAATTTCATCGTGTGCTGTTGGGGAGGCTGCTTAAAGATGACACTTTCATGGTGCAGCTTGATGGGGTTTGGCTACAGAACAGCCCAGCTGGCCAGCAAGCAGGGGTGAGCAGAACAAGGCTGGATCTCAAAGTGGCTTTTGTGGCTCTTCCATTCCTAATAATGTGTATTAAATAAAAAAAAAAAAAAAGAAAAGAAAAGAATAAAAAGATTCATTATGAAGAAGAGGGGAAAATAACTACTCATTGGCTGCAAGAGGATTAACAAGGTAGTTTACCATAATATTAGAGGGGAGGAAGTCTTTTTATGGGAAGTACTGTGGGGAAGATGATTATTTTTACTTGCAGTTGTTTTCCTTGCCTCCCTGTTGTTCTTTTTTTCAGTTCTGTAGAACAGGCTCAGAACGTGGTACAAATCATATTATTTGCTAATGTGCCAGCCTGGTGAGTGGAGAATTTTTAGTGGTCTGCAAAGAGAAAAAGCACAATTCCTGTTATTTGTTAATCACCTCTGTGTGCTTAACTTTCAAAGGCTGTTTTAAATATTTATCCTCCTTTTTCTCCAAGGATTTGTGTTTTCTTCTAAGAAGAAAATTAACTCTATCCCAGCCAAAACTAGGACAGTAATGTTTCATTCCTTCCTGAGCCCAAACCTGGTGGGTATAGAGAAGATAACACTCACAAGGAATGATTTAAGGTCTTTAACTTTCCATTTGAAATCTGAAAACGGAACTCAAGGTGTCCTCTATCATGGCAAAGGAAAAAACCCAAACCAATCAATCAAACAAACAAACAAAACCCACAGAAAAACAACAACCAAAAGCCACCCCAAACTTTTGTTTACGTAAGCAGCTTCACACAAAGTCACCTTTTAGCATTTCTAAGAAGTGTGGCAAGTTACAACTGCTGGAAATGGATCCATCACAGAATAAGCCCTGGCTTGTCACAAACTTTTGGTGAACCAATACATGGCCAGTCTCAACACATTGTATTGCAGCTATTGTGCAAGTCTACCAATAAATAGACAACTCAGCTTGCCTGGTTCTTACTCACCTCATTTGTCTGCCCAGGAGATGGGAAACAGCTTAATGAAATGAAGTACAGTCAGAACAGTCAGACTTCAATTCCTTTTTTTTTTCTGATATGTGACCTTAACTGCCTGCAGTGTTGTCGAGTTCCTTTCAGTTTTTATGTGGTGCAAAGGGCCATTAAGTGAGTCATCCTGCAGAGATAAAGGAAGACAGCAAAGCCCTAGCGAGATTTGGGGTCCTGCTGGACCCTGGGTAGAAATCCCAGGATGGAGTATGATTGCATGGGATGTTTCTCTATGGAATGAATCACAAACAACACCACAATGATTTTTTTTTTAATTGAAAGCATTTCTTTCAGCTTCATAAATTGGTTACTCTTTCCCATGCAAACAACTCTGATTATTCATCATATTTGTGTGTTCTTAATTTCCCACAAGAGTTATATGTGGGATGGAAGTTTTCTTTTAGCATTTGATAAGGCATTGTTTTAAAATGCCCATCATCCAATCAGGGAGGATAAGCCTAGTGATTGAAGTCAGCAATTACAAAATCTGTATACTGAATACCTAAAGGTTACAGCTTACAAACAGTCAGATGACAAGAAAATACTGTGTGATAGTAATCACTAATCATAGCTTGCTTAAAAATGACATTTCCAGGAATCAGGATCAATCTGCCAATGATTCACTAACTGTAGAAAGAATTAAATTCATAGCATGAATTATTTGAAGTGAGTGTTTTGATCATTTCACTATCAAAAGCTGATTCCCATTGGCTACAGAGGAAGGAGGCAATCAAAGTCACCTCTGTTTTTCACGTAACTTGTTTGTTTTTCAGTTAAATACTGACATCAAAAGTTTGTCATACAAAGGCAGAGCCTTGTCTCTAGCCCTGTGTTACACACAGTGAAAATGCCAGCCCCACTGATTTTGGTGACAAAATTCCCATTCATTTAGCCTCATGTCAGAGGATTGATTTTTATTGACACACTGGGGAGCAATTAATTGTTTACCCATCAGCCTGAGAGACCATTTCAAAAGGATTTATTTAAGGTTCTGTTCTTTAAGAATCAGTTATCTTGAGGCATGTGATACCTCATAGAGTTCACTGTTAAATACCTTCCACTCAATTAGCTCATGTTTTTATTCAAGAGAGGAGATGGATAGGTCTCTTCAGCTGGCAATGCTTTCAGAGTGTGTCAGGCCAAAAGGAAGCTAATTACAGGGAAGAGAGAAAAATGTGGAAAATACTGTTTGCAGAGGGCACTGTAGAGAGGAAACTTTGTTGTGAGCAGCCCTCTCTCACATTACACATGCTGAAGCTGTACTCTTCTGACCATAAGATTAATGATGCCAAGCCAAACATTATACCCACATCTCAAGGGTCACAAGAAAACTTATTTTTTTTTATCATCTGTTTCTCATTTTGCTGGCCACGAAGGTATTTACTAAGGAATTAGTATATATCTAGGTTTAAGTAGATTAAAATAGAAACATGCCACTGTTTACTGGATACATCTGCTCTCATTAGTATAACTTGTTGCTGTTGGCATGAAGTGGTTTAATTAAAATGACAGCATACTTTTCTGTGGAATCAGAGCCTGGTCCCAGTGGGGCTCCTCAGGCAGATGTGAACAAGCAGTGCCTGTTGTGGTGGCTGCAGGGAGAACCCAGGACAGCCCCTCTCTCTCACCCCTTCAGACAATCTCTCCAGGAAAGGGGAGGGACAGAGCACTTCTTCCACTTACATTAGACCAGTCTTTTTTGTTTGTTTGTTTTTTTTGTGCTTTTGTCCCCCAGATATTCTTTATTTACTTCAGTCCAACTCATTCCATTTATGCCTACGAATGTTGTATATCAGTGACTTAGGTGTAGAATGCACTGGTTGGTGAGGTACTGAGAGCAGATATAATGCCTGGGATGATGCAGGTACCAGCTCTACAAGAAATAAAGTTGCATCTGCCAAATACTGAAGGAAAGTCTGGAGGCACCATCTCCTCTGTTGCCCATGTGTCTGTCACAGAGCAGGACATTTTCTCAGTACTGCTCTGCCCCAGGACCCAGATGGGTTCCAGAAAATCCTGTGATTGCCTTGGAAGTTATGAAAAAGTCAATTAACAGAGTCATTTACCTTCTGCTGCTGTTGTTGTTGTTTGAGATGATACTTGGCAAATGTACTTAGAGATTTTTTTTCTGTAATGGTGTAGGTTAGAAACTGTGCTGGATCAGGAAACTACTCTGGCATGTGAAAAAGGTAAAAGTTTTCAAAGTATGCGGTCAAAGTATACTCCTACTGAAG
Organism: Buphagus erythrorhynchus; assembly: GCA_013400855.1. NCBI lineage: Eukaryota > Metazoa > Chordata > Aves > Passeriformes > Sturnidae > Buphagus > Buphagus erythrorhynchus. The sequence continues at coordinate 28,861 of VZTT01025436.1, read as the reverse complement.
CCAAAACCTGGTGGCCAGGCCACTTTTCTGGGATTTTGAGCTGGAATGGGATTTGGGACATGCCCATCCTAACCAGTTTCCCTAGCCAGGAGCTAATGTTTTCTTGTTCTCCTTAGGCAATCCACCCCAGGACTGAAATATAAACATCTGAATCACAGGTGTGGTTGCCCAAAGCTTCCTGGAGTAGTCACCAGGGAGAGGAAGGTTTCTTCAGGGAGTCATTGAAGGACCTTGGAGATTAGCTCCCCAGCACCTTTTCTTGTTATAGTTTGCTAAATAATATAAATCCTACATTTCAGCAAGAGGGTGACTCAGTTTTCTAATGAAGTGGGAGGAACAGGAAGATCCAAGTCCTGCCACGTCTGCCTGACAACATAATTTCTGCATCTCTCTCTCAGCTCCACCTTGGACCAGCCACTTGCTGGAATGACACTGTTTTGAAGGAAAAGATGCTGTCATCTCTCAACCACTTTTGTTAGGAGAAAAAATCAGCCACCTACTCCTCACCCAGCAAGCAGAGCAGTGTGGTTAAAGCATTTAATAATACAAGGCTTGTGGTGAAACCTGAGGCCTCTGTTTTCTGTTCTTTCTGACGCAAGAGCACAATTATGTAGTTGGGTGTTTTCTGAGATGGTTTCAGGAAAGTGCCCATCCTGCCCTCTCTCTGGGCCTGGAGACCCTTGCTGTGCAAACACAGGGATGCACCTCCTCCCCCAGAGGGCTAGAATGCACATCTGGGATGGGGAAACTTTCTGCTTCAAGCTGGCCAAACAGCTATTGAAGCACTTTGGGCTACCTGGCCATCAAAGTGCAGCGGGGTGCACCTGGAAAGAAGGGAAAATGTCCTAGTGCTGATGAGCTCTGTGAAGAAGTGGGGCTGAAGGTGCCTCTTCTCCCATCCAAATAGAGCCAAGAGCAGGAAAACAGATGTTGACAGACATATGGACTCCTGCTTGGAGTCTCAAGGGTGGGCACTGGCAGACCTGGACTTAAAACCAGCAGCCCCTGATGGTCTTGTGGGTCCAGAGGCCATGGGATAGAGCTTCACTTGCCTGTTCTACCCTGCTCTGTGTGCTTTTTGTTTCTAAGCAGCTCCTCACTGCCTCCCCCTTGGTTAGCAGCATGGAGGAGCAGTGAAGGGGAGCCAAGAGTCTGCAGTGAGGATGTGTTTGTGTGGATGAACACACTTTCCACATATAAAAGTAATAAAGGGAAAATACTACATAAGTTCACTTGCTGACTGTTTTGCTCCAGTGCCATGGCCCAAGAACAATCACCCAAACTCATCCATGTGTGAAAATTGTAATATTGGAAAAGGCTCCTGTGTTTGCTATTAGTCATATTTCTTCATAACAACTTTCCTCTGTAAGTGGATACAGAAATAACTCTTCACATTATGGATCAGAGCAGGGAGCTGTGTTTGCTTAGTGGTGTAGCTTCATTGATTGGCATCCCTCTGCTCAGGAGAAATGTTTTTAACCAGCCAGAACAACGAATACTGCTGAAAAACCTACATGGGTTACAGTGACAGCATTCAAATGTAAAAGCAACTAGGTGTTTCAGGAGCAAAAACACGATTATTTTTAATTCACTGTGGTTAGGAATGGTTATTATTTATTGTTTGAACACAGCAGCACCTACTGGCTCCAGCCAGAAATCAGGACTTCACCACAGTAGGTGTAAAAGGGAGTAAAAAAGAGGTTTCCATCCCCCTGAGTGGTCTGAGTCTGAGCAGGAAGCAGCTGGCAGAGTGTTTGGATAGAAGCAGCACAAGGGAGGAGCAGGAGGGAATGGGAAGACTGGTCTGAAGTGTCCTGGTTGTGTTGGTCTGGCTGCCCTGGTTGTGCTGGGCTGAGTGCCCTGGTTGTGCTGGTCTGGCTGCCCTGGTTGTGTTGGTCTGGCTGCCCTGGTTGTGCTGGTCTTGCTGCCCTGGTTGTGTTGGTCTGAGTGCCCTGGTTGTGTTGGTCTGGCTGTGTGGGGCTGGGCAGGCTGAGCAAGAGCCCTTATGGAGGGGAGGGACCTGGTGGTGATGAGCTGAGCACGTTTCTGGGTGGAAGGAAAATAAAATCTGGAGGTGTGGCAGGAGCTGGAGAGGTGTCAATGCCTCAGTGACATGCTGCAGTTTCCTAAGAGAGGAAGGTGAGGAGGACACAGGGGGTACAGGGGGAAAAAGGACTCACCAGTTAGCAGTACAGTGTGGGATAATGGGATGGGCAGAGGTGGCAGGAGAGTGATGTACTGAATTGGGGGAAAAAAAACCCAGATTATCTATTTCTTTATGGTTTTTTTTCCCCTTAGTTTTAATTTTTTTTCCCTTCCTTTTTTTTTTTCCTTTAGTGGGAAGTTTTTTTCCAGAAAACCCACCTTTGGAAAAGCTAAAGCTAAGCTTTTTGGCTTGGCAGTTACCAAGCTGGGATGGTTGTGCCAATTTCACATCCTGCCTGCAGGATGCAGGATACCCTGACAGCACCTTTCCCAGCCAACCCTGTTGGCAAAAGGCACTCAGTGCAAGTGGGCATTGGTGTCTCTCCTCTTTCTTCCCCATCCTCACATCCCAGGACCCAGACCTCTACCTCTGCTGAACTTGGCTGCAAATCTTTCCATTCTCTGGAAAGCTGTTGTCCATTTTCCCTCCTCTTCAAGGATTACATTGAACCTTCCACAGTAGTTTTGATAGTTTAAGTTTTTTTTCCTACAACAGAAAATGGAAATTATCTACAAAACTGATTTTCTTCCACAAATATTTAGTTTTCTTCCCTAAAAAGGATTTTTTGCTTAGAGCATCATTCTCATGGAAAACTTTGTGGCCTTAGTGGTAAAACTGCAGTGAAGAAAATTATTTTTGCAATATTATTTCAAATATATATGGTTAGGAAGAGTTTTGTCTAGGCCAGGAATCAGGAAAAATGAAAAGCAGTTAAAGTCTGCATTCAATTCCATTTTAAGATCTCTCTTCTAGAGCTGTCTCCATATAATGGCTCAGAAATGTCCAGGGAAATTCTGTCATTTCTGGTTTCCATCTCAGACTGAAACTGAAACAAGCAAGAAGCCTTATAAAAAACGTTGTTCATATGAAGGGCTTTCCAATTTCCTATGTTTTTATTCTCATGAGGTTTAGATAAAACATCCAGATTTTTCCTTTTTTAAACAGAAGCCAGACTCAAAATCTGCTGAGGTTTCCCCATCACTGATTATAGCGTGTATGTGAAATTATTTTCTGTGAAGGTGAAGGGTAGTGTGAAATTAAAATTAGATGCATCAAGAACAATGCTTTCCTGTATTGGCAAGTGTATGGGGTTGATGCTCTGAAAGATAGTTTTTGTTTTGTCACATTATTTTCCTAAATAATCCAGAAGGATGCAACTGAAGGGGGGTTGTGGGCTTTTTAGAAAAACAAACAAACAAACAAACAAACAAACAATATCACTTGGGGGAAAAAAAGTAATTTTCTGTTTCATCATTTCATTTAATTCTCTCTGCACATACTGGGAAACATGCATGTTAGTTTTCCTCTCTCCTCAAAGAAAAATTCCAGATAGGGGCAGGTGTTATAATCCCACTGGAGGCAGGATTGTCCAGGGAGTGAAGGATTTGTGTGTGTGAGCTGGGCTCATTCCCTGCTGCCCTGGCCAGCCCTCCCTGGGCAGCAGGAGGGGTTTCTTGGCAGCACCAGTAGCCACAACACTTTTCCCAGTTGGACTGAATGTGTTTTCCTCACAGGCACCTCGAGCAGAGGTCTGTGTTGCTGGGAGAGGTGGAGAGAGATGCTCCAGAGAGGAAACACTGCGGTCCTCTCTTGACAGGCAGCCTTGTTCTATTAAAAACCACATCCTGCACGTATGGCTTGCCTGAGGCGAAGCCCAGCATCAAGGCAGCGTGTCCACCCTAAAACCAGCTCCTTGCAAATCGAGGGAGGCACCTTGTTCCCTGCCAGATCCCTGAAAGCACAGGCAATGCTGCTGAGCTCCTCCTAAAACTCTGAGTGTCACATTTCTGTGCTGAGGGCTGGGTTGGCTGGTCCCTCCACCTCTTAAAACTTATTACTGTGCAACAGCACATCTTTTTCAAAGTTATAGATGATGGTTTGCTGTCTTGCTGGGTTTTTTTTAGCTGTGCAAAAAGTGGTTATTTGAGATTTTTACTTCTTCATGCCATGAAAGCTTCCTGAGTAGAAGTATCTGGTGGCTGTGAGTTCAAGCTAACTGCTTCAAATTATAAACAAGAGTCTTATAACACAGAAAAATCTTACAAATGGAAAGACTTTTCAACTCTCACTTTTTAAAAATTGTTTCTGGATGGGGTCAGGTAGGTTTCCTGAAGTGTTTGGCCTGGAATAAACAAAAATGAAATTTTGGAAAGCTGAAGAATTTGTATTTTTAAAACCTATAAATGTTGCACAGAAAAAGATGCCTGGTTTTTCTATGTGTTATCAACAAGATTATCCTCTGAAAATGGCAAAATTAATGTGGTTCCCTTTGCTCAGTCTAATAAAAGTTGTAATAGAAGTAAACCCAAATAAATTTGTGATTGTTAATTTCAGGGTGGCAATTGAAAAAAAAATAAAAACCAAAAAGCACAATAGACCACAACCAAACCAACACTCCCCTCCCCTGTACAATCTATGAGCTAAATTCCCTTGAAATTGCCCAACATTTGATCCCAGTGACACAAATTATTGAGAGCTTGGAATGATATCAATTACTCTCCATTACTACCCGAGGGCTTGCTGTGATAGTGGTTAATAAGCCAAATCCTAAGGTGCCCTTTCTATTTGTGGGTAAGGTCAAAAGCAATTAAGGACTGGAGGATCTATGGTGAAAGCTGCACAAGTGCAATATTGGTGGGGTTTTCTTTTGTAAATCAAAGTCACATCATTCAAGCAGTGCTGGGTTTGATCAGCAGATGGGCTCTTCCCAGTGCTATCCAAACTCAGAGGTCTGTGGAAAATCAGCTTTCCCTTGATTCTGCCTGTACTGTGGAGCTGTAACTCGTGGCTGTGGCTTGTCAAAGACAGTGCATTCAGGGTGTAGTCAAAGAAAGTAGGTGGCAAAAAGAATCCAAATGACACCACATCTTTTGAAAATTTGGGATATTTTATACAAGACAGATAAATCATCATATAAGTGGACAAACTGTTCTCTTACATAGGTATCTGCCATATTAAAAGCACATTCCCTGTACCTTTAATTTCAGTTTAGCTCCATCATTGGGCCAAGGTACTCTCTGTGCACCTGAATATAGAGTCCTTCTCAATAGCATGAGATGAACTAATCTCTTATTGTGACCAGACCTTCCTGAGGTTCCTCTTGCAAACCTCACTGTTTTTTCCCTAAATTCAGAGTAATTTTACAAAGGCTTTTTTTTTAGCGTGGACTTCAACTTCTCGCTGGAGTATCCAGAGGAGGTATCTGATGTCAGCAAAGTTAACTTCCTCATACATACTTGTCCCAAGGAAGACAGCATTGTGACCAGACTTATTTTCTATAAACTCATCTTGATTGCATTAATTATGCTCCTATCTGTTAATTATTTCCTGATTTTCTCCCATATCAGATTTTTGCGTGCAGTCAATTCCAGATGAACCTACTGACAGTTATGCAAGGATTTGCCAGTGACCTCTTCCTACACTGCTACAATAGTATCTCCCAGGCTTTGTGATTCCTCTAATTTTCTAATTTTTCCTCTAATGAATTGAGGTCTGTGGCTCAGAAATCCGCTCCATGAATTTTCTTAGAAAGAAGTGATCTGCATTATCTTGGCCTGCAGAAAAGTCTGGGGTAATAAAGTCTTCATGTATAAACTGCTCCACACAGGGCTCCCTCTCACAAACTTTGGCTATCTGAAAGCCAAAATCCAGCAAATGATTGTCAGGTGGGCTCTCTCCAAAATCAAAGGACATTGTCAGAGGTGGATCCTGCCATCCCAGGGGAGCAGGAGCCTCTGCAGACTCCTATCTGTCCCTAGTGATGAAAAGGAAAAGTCCACCTCACTCAGAGTATATGGCTGCTTCTTGAATTTTTTTTATGTGTGAGAGGTAGGTCGTGCTCCCCACCCCACAGACTGCACCCAGAGGATTTGAGATTCCCACCCTGTGACTGAGACAGTGTCCAGATCAAGACCCTTTCCTGAGATCTCTTTCTCACATATGTCCTTACATGTCTCACCATGTCTTGCCAGCTGTCTGTAGCACTCCTCATTGGCATTAATGTCTTCCACCACTGGTTTCAGTCCCTAAAGCTGGATTTTGCTTCATCACCATTTTTCTTCATTTCTTTTATAAACCAAATTTGCTTAAATCCAGGGTTTTTCAGTCTGCAGAGGCTTCTCTATGGGTTTCTGGCTGGTAGCACACCCACAAGTGCCTAGACAAAGGTGTGTTTGAGTGTGCTGGAGATGTCCAATTTAGAGAAATAACAGAAAATAGTCATTCTCAGCACATTTCCTATGAGCATTGTTCTCCTGTAAACAAGCCCACTAAGCAGGCAGCACTGTGGTCAGGCAAGGTCGGTCTCCCTTGCCCATCTCAGCCTCTTGTTGCCAGTCCCAAAGGAAGTTCTCCAGAGAAAGTGGCCTTTTGTCTCCTCCCAGACCCAGTAGTTTGCATAATCTGGTTAAATAAAATGAATACACACAGGCACAAAGAATTGTGGGGGAAATGGTAGTATAACTAAGGCTGAGTGGTCCATCTAATCTGACATCAATATAATAAAATCGTTTATTTGTGTACACTGGAACAACTCCTTGGGACTGTGGTCTATTCCTGTTTCCCAACAACACTGTCATTAAAACAATGGGCACTGTAATTACTGTGATAAAAAGGCATTATTGCTTCAGTTCTTCATCTGGCCCATGTGCAGAAGGAAGAGGTTTTCTTTATAATCTCCCTGCAGAAGGAGCACAGGGACCAGAAGGCTCCTTCTCCCACTGGCTCTGCCGTACAAAAGATTTCTCCACACCGGAGACTGCAGTGTGAGAGCCTTTGTCTTAAATGAAAGGGCATAATGCAGGCCTTCTGCCAGCACTGGCCACGAATGAAAGCAGGGCCTTTATGTACCAGCTAACTGCTGAACTGCAGACAATACTGTAAAAGCTGTACTCCTCGATTACCTCAGCTGCCTTCGCATTGCTGGAGTGCTGCTGAGCCTTGAGAAGGGGCTGTGGGCGCCAGGCTGGAGCTCCACAGAGTCCCTGCCAGTCGGAGAGCAGAAAACCTGCTTGCCCAGCACACCCACCCTGGTGAGGATGAGGAGAGTGGCTCAGGAGGGAGATATGATTAATACCTCCAAAACTGTTGCTCCAGCTCTTTCTGCAGTTGGGCCATTTCATTCTGGCAAGCTGCATCCGAGCTTCGGCTCGGTTCAGTTCCATTTGAAACCTGCTAGCTTGGCAGATTGCTCAGTTGCTGTGAGCTCGCTGCCCAGCTCTTGTAATACCAGACTCTGCAGGAAATAGCCCAGAGGTGAGCATTTTTCCACTGGCCTTCATGAAAAGCTCTTTTGAGTGAGTCCAAGAGCTCACAGAGAATCTGTGAACATGGCCTGGATAGCCAAGATGCCCTCTAGTTTGTGTTAGTGCCTTTCCTTGCCTTCGTCAGATTTGCATTGCCTGCCACCCCTGGGTGCAGCCTGGGCTGCAGAGCTTTCTGGGCTTCAGAGTGCTCAAGTGGTCTCTTAAATCCTTCAGGTTGCTTAAACTGAGACAATCTGGCTGCTGCAGTTCCAGCTGCCATAAAGCCCCTGCCTTGGGGCTCTGACAAAGTGAAGTACTGACTTGGCTAGGGACACAGGGAACTGTTCTCCCTGGCTACAGTGAAAATCCTAGAATTGTTAAGGGTGGAAAAGACTTCTAAGATTGAATCTAACCATTAGCCAGCATCACTGTTTGCACTGAGGACATGCTGGCAGCAAAATCCTCCCTGGCTGTCTAATGTGAGTGACTGCAGGCTGGTGGTGTGGCAAAAGAATATCAGTAATGTGCTGAGATGACCACTGCAACTGCTAACAGTCTCTTTTAGAAAATGTTTACCTCACTGCAAGCATAACTGATGTAAATTGAATGTGTCAGGCTGAGTAGAAGCACCTACCCCCTTCCCTGAACTGCTCTCCCCTTGTTTGACAAGGTACAAACAGAGAGCCTGTTCACATGTGAGAGTACCAAACATTGCATCAAAAAGCAGGAGCCATCCTGTTACAATCTGCTGCTTGTCAGGATTTGACAGCGTTGTGAAATATAAATGATCTCTGCGATAGCAGCGCCTGCCTCAGTCGCCGGTAAACAACTCCCCTCATTAAAGAGATGCTTTAGAAATGACAGCACCAAATTATGTTAATATTTTTGAGAAGTGCTCTTCAGCCAGAGATCCTAAAATGAGCTTTGCCATTCATTTGCCAAAACACCATTTCTTTTCAAGCAGAGGCAAGTGGCCTCACAATTGAAAAACTGATGCCGTCAAACAGGCTCCAATCATTATGAAAATGGAGCTGTTTGTATGTATGGGAAAGGACTGTGAAGGAGGAGAGGAACTTTTCCTAAAGCTCCTTTTTATTTTCTTTAGAATATCCCCTGTAACCTTTTTATCCCCACAGGTTGTCTTCAGTTCTGACTTTGTTCAATGCCTAATTCAATATCCTTAGCCATGACAGTAACTCACAGGTCCAATCCTGGAATACCATCTTGCTAATGGTTATAAATGGCTAGATCTGAAACTTGCTTGATCTGAGACTATATTCTACTGTTCAGTGCCCTCTGCAACCTTGTTAAAAGAACAGATTCAGACGTAGCCCTTGGGAAAGAGTTCTGAGTCATTCTGCTTCCTCCTTGGCATTTGGATTTTCCTTGGAAAGTTTTTGGTTAGGTTTTTGCCTTGATTTTGCTTATCCCTCAGATCTGCTGAGATTAGAGTCCAAGACAGAATGGCTGCAATAAAATCATTACAGATTCCACCTGCATCCTTCTCTGAGTCAGAGAGAAATTAACAGAATAATACTGGCTGCATGTATTTCTCAAGTGAGAGATCACCGAGATCAGTCCTTGTCAGAAATATCACTAGTAAGAACAAGCTATACGCAGTGACAGATAATATTTCATAAGATTCCAAGCTTCTTTTTTGGAGGATGAGAATATTTGATCCTCTTCTTGTCAGCAGGCTCGCTCTGAGCTACTTTTATAGTAACATTCTGCACTAAAGGTTCAGTTTCTGTCACGCTGTCTGCTGCTACCCTTCAAAAAGGATCTGGGCCCCTCTTCTGCAGAGCTCTGGCTGCACCTGCCTGTACACAGGAGCTGCACAGAGATGAGACCCTCCACCCATCATCCTCTGTAAGGGGGATCCACTGCAGGAAACTCTTCTGTGTCTTTAATGTGAAAATCATTTCTGCTGTGGACAGGTCCTGTCAGAACTGCATGTCATATCTTCACTACATTGTTCAGTTTTACATTTGCTGAAGATTTTTGTCACAGTTTAACCTGTTGGTTAAGTTCTTCCAGGAAGCGATTTTCTTCTCTTCATTTTCCTTTTACCTCTCAGAATCCCACCTAATGGTTATATTATATATACACTCTACATAGCTGGCTATAAACTCCATATAGCTCTATGTACTCCATATAGCTATGTTAATGCAGTTTAAAAAAAAGGTAATAATTTCTACTGATGGATCTGAAAACAACTGTAGAGACTCCTATTCTTTACCCTTTCAAATTGTGAAATGAATAAACCTAAAAACCTTGGGCTGTGATATTTGTTTGGTTAAGAATTAGATCTTTTGTTGTTGAAANCTATTCTTTACCCTTTCAAATTGTACATATGAGTTCATACAAAAACTTCATGCTAATTCCGTGTTTTCTACACATCAAGGGAAAAAAAACCTTGAGCTTCCTTAAAGCACAAATATTCCAAATGACCCAGCTTTCATATTTACAAGTATAGCATATGGATGCCAAGTGTAGGAGTAATCATGGTGTTGTACAGAAAAAGAAGACACTGCTTGACTCCATGACCACCAAAGCCTGGTATATGATGCTCCCTCTCTAACCCTCTTTTTGGAAATGTTTGGTTATTATCATACCCAGGATTTTTGAGGAGCTAATGATAAACTGTATGTATTGTTTCTATAAATAGTAGGTGTTCGTTTGTGTTAAAATAGCTTTCCATTTTTGAAATGGTCTCTGCCAGCCTTCTGGTGAGACAAAATAACTTCCCTTGCAGTGGCATAGAGTTAGATAAGACTTTCACACAGATAGAGGATTTTGGTTTGCTCCATGTGACACCCATGTCTGTTTTGACAGCTTGAGACCACACACTGCCCTTGCTGTGTTACAATTGATATCTTCAGCGAGGTGTGTGAATCACTTGGTTGACACTGGAGCAAGGCTTGAAATGGAGGAAATGTGTCTTTGGAGACATTGTCACTCCAAGGTTGAGATTTTCAGAAGTGATTTCCACCCACAAGTGTCCCATCAACTTTTTAGGCAGATGAGACAAAGGAGGAATATCTGTACCTAAGATGTTGTTTCTGCACACCTGCACAAGCTGCATTTTAACAATGGCTTTATGTTTAACCTTGACATTTTGTTGGCAGCAGGAGAGGCTGCAGGTGAACCACGGGACTGTGGGCACTCCCCATGGGACACAGGCAGCCTGTTTGCCTGCAGGGCATGGGGCTGTGAGGGATGCTCTGCAACCCAGCTCTGAGCCAGCCCCACAGCCAGAAAGGAGAGTTTGGAAGGGATTTCATCACCTGCCTGTGCTGGCCAGGCTGTCCTGACTTTGCCACAAGCTGGGAAGGAGGGTGCCCACATCTACAGCATCCACCCACAGGCTTGTAATGCATCCCCTCTGGGTTTGCCTTTCGTGCAGTTTGAAGGTGTTTGAGAAGCACTGGGACTGTGTTAGACAAGACCACAAACAAGTAACAGCTATTGCAACATGTGATGGATTTCTTGGTATTCCTACAGCATAGGATTGCTTGCTTTGCTTGTTGTTCATGATTCCCCACCTTCCTACCCTTTGCTCTCAGTATTAATGAGATGCAATTAGGACTGTTAAATCAGTACAACTATTCTGGCCTTTTTTGCAACTGGCATGTTTTCTAATAAGCTTTTTTTTTTTATTTTTTTTATTTACTTGGTTTGAAAACACAGAATCCTGATACATTTAATCTGACAAGGAAGCTGCAGCTGTCAGGAACTATAGTAAGGTGTGAATGAAAAGCTTATGCTGACAGAGGAATCTGGGCTCATAGCTCTGATTTCCTTGGGCAGGTTCAACCGTAGCCTGCTGACAACAGTTAGACATTACACAAGAGCACAGCTCCTTGCCAGGTTGCTTTTCATAACACTGTGTGGTTGTTCTTTCCTTTCCTCTGCCCTTAAGATGAGGGAAACAGCATTCCAACCAGAGAGAAAATCCAGCCTCCTGACCTGAGGAAGCTTTCTCTGTGGAAAGGCAGGGCTAAGAGGGCTTGGATCACAATAAGTGAAGTTCTCAGGGAAAGACCCTGACATTATTGACTGCAATGCATGTTGAAAACCTTATTAAGCCAAAATATCAGGTATGACTTACAATGCCTTTCTTCCAACAGTTTCTTTAGATTACGTCATGTTGGTCAGCTCATGCTAACAACTGGGGATTGACCCAGTATGAAGTGGAAAATATTTACTCTGTTTAGGAAAAGACTATAAGAGAGCACTTGGTAAGTTATCAGCTTGAAAGAGATTTGGTTTTAACAATGATGGAGCTCCCTCTTGATTCTGTGGAGTAGAGAGAAGATGAAGTGCTGTGTGTCTGAACAAAACCATAGGTTCCAGTCTTACTCTCCAATTCTGCACTGCTGATCTTATTACAGACGAATGGGAATCAGTCTGCCTCTCCTCATTTGAAAGGCCTTGGTGTTTATCCTGTGTCTGTGGCTGCTTTCCAAGCCAGACTCTCAGTGTCAGTGGTTGTGAGGGATATGGACTGGAACTCGAGCTTGCTGCTTGCCAAGAGCACCTCAGAGCCCTGCATTTTGGAAATCACAGAAGCAGAAGGTGAATTTCCTTCATACTATCCTATAGGCAGTGAGAGTTGCCTATGCAAGACAGCTGTAACTCCCCAGCTTCTGGGCACACATGCAGACAGGCTGAGAGAGTGAGGATTGTTCAGCATGCAGAAGAGAAGGCTTCAGGGACACCTTAGAGCTCCTTCCAGTACCTGAAGTGGCCACAAGAGAGCTGGAGAGGGACTGTCCAAGGCAGGTAGTGACAGGACAAGAGGGAATGACCCGAACTGACAGGGAGTGGGTTTACACAAGGCTTCTCTGCTCAGCCTGGAGGAGACTGAGAGGAGACTTCACTGGGGTTTCAACATCCTCATGAGGGGCAGCAGAGGGACAGGTGCTGATCTCTTCACTCTCATGGCCAGTGACAGGACCTGAGGGAATGGCTGGAGCTGTGTAGGGGAGGTTTACACTGGATATCAGGCAAAGGGTTTTCATCCAGAGGGTGGCTGGGCACTGGAACAGCTCCCCAGGGCAGTGGTCCCTGACAGAGCTCAAGGAGTGTCTGGACAATGCTCTCAGGCACAGGATGTGACACTTGGTGTGCCCTGCACAGTTCCAGGAGGTGCACTCAATGATCCATGTGGGTCCCTCCCAGCTCAGCATATTCTGTGGTTCTATGAGCCAGGATGGTAAAAACTGGAAAGAGGTGTGAAAGGGGGAATGTGGGAGAATTTTAAGTCCTTGGTTGAATCCTGGCTTGCTGTGATATGGTAAAAAATCTTCCCTGCAGCTGCCCAGACTGCAATCTCTGTCAAAGAGAACAAGTGCAGGTATTCTGACTGAATTGTTACATCCGTGTTACAGTAATGCTCATGTATATTTTTAAAATACCCAAATACTGTTCATAGACATCACAGAAAATTATAAATATGTGTAACATTAACTCTGCAACAGATTTCTAATACATCAGTTACTGAGTGTATAAAAATACACCCACACTCTTATCATTGCTCCTTTAAAATAACATTATTTTTTCAACAAAGCCCAATTAAACCAACAAGAATTCCACCAAGAATAGAAAGTTCTCTGTCCTCAGACAGCTAATATATCTTGCTTATTCTTTTGAGAGCCCTAAAAGCAAAATTTAGTATTTTGTTTTCAGCAACACTCTCCTGCAAGGGAGAAAAAGAATAATTTATTTGTGATTCATAGAAGAAGTGGCTGAGCAGGGGATCACCAGCTGGTATTTTGATTACTATCTTTGTGGAATATGTTATGGACTCTAATTAAGTAAACTATCTTGCATGTCTATAAAGTCTAGGGTTCAGTGGTGGAACCTCTTGCCTGTGGATAGAGTTGGATAGAGCATGTATCAAAGACAGTTATGTCTGTAATAATTCTAACCAGAGTTCTTACAGTAAATGCCAGATAAGGTTTGAAATGTGTTCAGGGGAGGGATTTAAGATGAATCCATTCTCTTCTGGTTTTGTTTAGTGCTGTATAACAGAAACACACAGCAATGTTCAGCTAACTGCAGTCATTGGAAAAAGTGCTGCACTCCTTGAGGTGCTGTGGTCCTGGCCAGAAATGGGGAGGAAAGAAATGTTTAATTCCCACCAGGACTGACTTTCTTGCTTGCTTTCTTCCTTCCCACTGTCTTTTCCCTCCTTCTTTCCCTTCCCCAATAGTCCACCTTTCACATCAATACTACAAGAACCCCCCAATTAATCTCAGTGCATCACTGACAGCTTGTCTTAAGTGTCACAGCTAAGTGGGATTTTGATGCATAGTGAAATGAAGATTATATGATCTTTCTTTAGCCTTTTTTCTTGGCCTGGACAACCCTGTCATAATGTTCAGTTGCATTAAATCAGTACATTTGGGCTATCACCATAAATAAGATGCACTCTACATGTCAAAACAAGTTCTTACGCAATCCAGATCTCTGTGGCTTCATTTGCTACTTACACCCTTCATAAGTCATAACAGGGAACGAAGCAACCTCTGTGATATGGAAATTTCTTCTCAAGTGCATAAATTATGTCTTAATGCTTCAATTGCTTGAAAAGTGGGACGGTCCCACAGGTCACCATTTCCATTCCAGCGATGAGATTTGCAAATATTAACAATGATTTCTGTTTTATGGGCAGGATTAACTTTACAGGTGTTGTGGTTTAATGCCAGTCAGCCACGAAGCCTGACACAAATACTTGCTCACCCCCAGCCCCGTAGTGGAATGGGAGAGAGAATTATGAGAGCAAAAGTGACAAGCAAAAGTCATTCCTGGGTTGAGATAATGGGACAAAAAAGGAAGAAAATAATGATAATATGGTAATAATAATGACAAAGGAATTGGATATACAAAATTGCTCACCACTCATTGATAAATGCCCAGCCAGTTCCTGACCAGTGGCCTCCAGCCAGGTTTCCCCACAGTTTATGTACTGAGCATGACCTCATATGATATGGAATATCTCTCTGGTCAGCTGGGGTCATCTGTCCTGGCTTTGTCCCCTCCCATCTTCCTGTGCCCCTCTACTTTTAGCTGAAAAGCCTTTGACTCAGGGTAAGCACCACTTAGCAACAGCTAAAATGTCAGTGTGTTATCAATATTTTTCTCACACTAAATCCAAAACAACACACAGTACCAACTAGTAGGTGAAAATTAGCTCTTTCCCAGCCAAAACCGGGACAACAGGCATCAAGGCTCCAGTTTAGAGGACTTAAACCTAATAAATTAGTAAAATCAAGTAATGATGGCAGCTTTACTTGGTTTTTAGGGATTCTATAAACTCTCCCAGCTCTGAAAGGCTAAATCATGCACTCAGCTCCAATGTCAGAACTTTGTGTCTTCATCTTCAGCCTGATGCCCATGATGGGATAAGAGGGACCTGAACTCATAAAGGGAAGGATGCTACCCTGGGACCTGCCCTCTCATCCATGTGTGCCACAAGTTTGCCATGTGCTCTCTGACCAGATGCCTCTCCTAAAACTTATGGACATGTCCTTGATTGCAAGCTCCCTTGGTTATTGAAAACCAGCTCTCCTATAGACCCTATAGGTGTTTTCATGATTGATTTCCCTGGAACTGTGGTGGTTCAGCATCTCTCACTGCTGAGATGAGTGTAGTTCATCAGGAACATTTCTGAACCTCCAGAAATACATGCAGATTGGCTTTGGTGTACTCATTTCTTCTTGTTTGAGCACTAAAAACGCATTCAGGCAGCCTCTTAAAGTCATACAAATAACAGTCATTGAAATGGAAAGCAGCAAAATTATGAATATTGTATCATGCAATGTTAAATTACAAATAAATAAAACATCTGGGGCCAGATGTTGCTGTTGGATTCCTGTGTGGAACTGCCATTCCTTTCAGCAACCTTGTGTATGCACTTCTGAGAGCAGAGTTTGGCCCTTGATGTAGAGAAGCAGTGTTTTATTGCAATATTAATGGAGGATGATTTCTCCACTAAAAACGAGGTAACTTGGTAGATGGAGAGATGAACACATTTTAGAAAAACAGTTGAAGGTTTCTCTAGAACAACAGTGTGGGGAGTTGTATTTTGTATTTTTTAAGGCTAAAAGGACAGAGAGCAAGACTGAAAGAAATTGGAGAAACCTCTACAGAGTACATATGGTGAGAATAGGGAACAGACAGTATAAGCAATTTACTTGAAGCAAATCTGAGTGTTCAAACATCACTCAAGAGTTTTAAAATATAGAAGAATGGTGAAAATATGTATAGGAAGAAAAAGGCATCTCAAACATTCCAGCCTCAGGTGGGCTTGACAAGTACTGAACTCCCATTTTTCCTTTTTAAAAGTCTGTTGAATCTTCTGCCAATGCAGAATTTACTAATACCCCTGGGGCAATTACAGGAGAAAAATGGCCATTTAATCAGGGGAAAAAATCCCCTTCAGAGGTTTGCATTGTTTAGTGGTCTGGTTTGCAGAATTTGACCTGTAGTAATATCTGGAGGATCCTTTTGCACCATTTTGCTGATTTCTCTGTAGGTTCCAGTGTGATGCCTGTGGTTACAGGTGCTGTTTTGTCACTGTTTCTCCTGCTCCCCTGGATGCCCCTGCCTTGGCTTGTTTGCTGTGTGCTTTTCAGAGCTGGCAGACTGCCTTTGAAAGTGCTGGCTGTTTATTTTGAAATGTCCTGGAAGGAGTTAACTTTTCAAGAGACACATCCCAGTTTCCAGCCTGCAGCCTTGCTGCAGTGCGCCCGGGCTCAGCGCTGGTGTCCAACTTGGTGGATGGACACTGAAAGAAATTAAAGATCAGGCAGCAATTCACTGCTTTCTGCACATCTTTTTGAACAATTATTAAGGTGCTCTTAGTCTCCATAAACAGTTGTCTACTTGCTCCTGCCAATTCCTTGCTCTACATCACAGGGAAAAGAGGATTTTGCATCATCCAGCCCTCGAGCTGTGCCAGCAGCCTGGTGCCCAGTAGTCCAGCCAGGGCAACCTGGCAGCTCCACTCAGATTTGGAGCTCCCAAGTTTCAAAATAAAGGCTCAAGTGTGTGAAACTACATTGTGGAAGCATCTGACTCTGGACAGCATCAGCAGTCCGTGCCTTTGGAGAGGAGTTGAAGGAAAGATGCAAAATGATTGATTTCCTTCACTAGAAGTTATTTATTGAAACAAAAACAAAGCAGTCAGTGACCAAGGGAAGACTACAGAGTATTTTATTTATTGGTGACAGATAAAGAGAAAGCTCACTTTTTGACAGTGTCCTTGAAGTTTTACAGTCCCATCTTCCTGCTGCTGCTTACTCTTTTCTCTTCTTGACCCATACCAGCCTGTGCAAATTCAGCCTTCTGCTCAATGTCCTCTCTCCATAAAGTCCTTTAAAAAACCTGAATGTTCCTGGCCTGTGGTCTGAACTCCTCGCTGCAACTACATACAGATGACAATTTCCCAGGTCAAGGCAAAAAGCCTTCCCTTCCATACACACAATCTTTCAGCCTGGAAATCCTTTTCTGGCACAGCTGCGGCAGCAGGTTTGCTATTTACTACTTTGCATTTCCTTAAACTGAACAAGGAGATATGAAGAAAAATCTGCTCAAAACCAGTGTTTTGGTCACTGCTGTGAGAAATGACATCATCAGTAACCCAGCCAGATGGGGCTGAGCACTGTGTCTGTGGAAATGTTCATAGGAGCAGTGAGCACCTTCAGACAGACGCTTTCCATTAGACTAAACACAGGTATTGCTTTTTAAAGTGTGCAAGGAAATGGAGCAGGAGACCAAAGCCAACAGTTAAACACAGCTGTTCTTTAGCCTTGCTGGCCCACCCCAGTTATTTTTCTTTTCAAGGCATGGGCTCATTCAGGAAAATGGAAAAAATGGTGGAGAAGTTCTATGTATGTCCCTTCCACACTCCGGATATTATAAGGTAAGCTTGAAGTTTCTTCTCCAGTTTTTCTTATCTAAATGTTATCTTTACAAAATCCAAGTGCTAAAGCTGGAGTGGGAAAATTGGATATGCCACTTTTTGTGTGTAAGAAAATTGTGCCAGAGCTTTTACAGGGCCTTTAAAAATGGTGTCTCTAAATAACACCTGCACTGTACATTTTATATGCCAGTGTTTCAATTTATGAAGTTTCCTTTGGCTATGGCTGAATGCTATCCTGCTTTTTATATCTGACAAGAACTTCTCTGCCATGTCTCTGGGGTTTTTGGACTTCAGGGTGTTAATAATGAACATCTTATGCTTGTTTCAGTGCCCATGTCTGACAAGAACAGCCCTGGCTTTTAAAAGCCCTTTATCCGAGCTGAGTGGAAAATGATGTTCCCATGCCATGGGACTTCCTTGCATCTTCAGTATTTTCTCTTCCTACGCAGAAATGAAATGCATGCTAAGTTTGTGACAGATCTGTGTGCTGCAACATAATTTTGGTTTTTGGTGATGTCTGCTCCTTCACACAGATTAGCTAGCCAAAAGGAATGAAAAATGCCCTCTCCAATGTGTGACACTGGGTGCTGTGGCCAGGCAGACACAGCAGCAGCAGCAGCAGATGCTGTCCATGGGTCCATCTCTCTTTTTTGTGTCTCTGTGCAAGAGCAGTGCCTTTCTTGCAGCTCCAAGGCATTTCCCAACAGGTCTCTCACAAGCCATGAGCTTCTGCCAAAAGAGTTTGTTTTCTTGAATCAGCATTTTCAGACTGGAAAGAAGAAATTTCGATCACTTCTGCTTGCTACAAATGGGCAGACTGAGAGTCCCTGGGAGAGGGACTTCACCCATCACATCCAGTTCAGTGTGGGCCTAAGAAATACCCAGTAACCAATTAGCTTAATGGAAATCTCCCCATATCTCAGTGTGAAGAAGAGCTGATACTTTTAAAACAATTGCATGTTTAAAAATACATGTTTCAGTCATCTCCAGCAGCCTCATGCTAACAGCATAGAGCTGTTCCAGCAGCATAAAAAAAAGAAGGTTCCATTATCAGACACTTCAGCTATTTCCCCTGGCTAGTCTAGAGAGAGAATACCAAAATCACTGAAGTGCCCTGGGCAGACATTTTACAGCAGTACAGGCTATTTCATTGCTGGGAGCAAGTCTATAATAGCCTTTTAAGCATCATTCAGCCTGAATTATCTGCTTAAGACATGTACATAAATCTTGCTATATTACACAATATTTTTTGCCCCCTTTCTTGAGTTTTAGTCCTCCAGCTCAAGTTCTAGAAAAGGAGCAAATTAGTTTTCCTTCAGTTACTCATCAAAGCCAGTGGGATGACTGAGTTATGCCAGGAATTTTTTGGCCCAGTTTATCATACTCAGAGGAGTGAAATTCTATCTAATGAAGTGGGAGAGGTGTTACAGAAAGAGGAGGCAGTAACTGACTTATTATTACTCATTTCACCTTGCCTGATTTTATGCCATTTATCTGCATGTGTTCTACACTGTTGTAGTGCCTGGATCATCCATTGAGACTCATCTTCACACTTCTCTTCTGAGGGAGGCTCATGTCCTAATGATGGGCCATTAGGAGAAGGATATTAACCACCTTAATTCCAAATCCCAGCTCTAATTTCCAGCTGTTTCACCGTGCTGGAAAGGGGACCAAACCCCACTGTGATGGTGCAACTCCAGTGTTTGCATAGCAAAACCAGGATGAACTATGGAAAACATGCCCAAGGCAGGGAACAGAACTGAGACCCACGTGTCTGGATGAATGCCCCAAGCATCAGCCTGCAGGATTTACCTTGAATGCCTGTCCTCTCTTGCTTTGTGAAATCTTTCATTCTCACTCTCATGAGGACAGTGACTCAGAAAAAGACATGGTCTCACCTGAAATTTCAAAGACAGCTGAAATCTTAGAAATTGAGTGAAAATTGGCAGCTGTTGGAGGAGAGACCTCCGAATTATAGCCCCACATAAAGACAGGAGGTGCCAGTTCCTAGTATGCACCTGGAGAGCAGCAGTCACCTGGCCACACAGTTCATGGCAGCTCAGAATTGCTGAGGATGGGAATTATGAGGAAGAAGTTGTCACTGTGTGGGCTAGAGGGCAGAAGACACAAACCCAAGGAAAACTGGGTCTTGTTAGTTCTGCTACACCAAAACCAATTTAATGCTCTCTTTCTGGGTGTTGCCTGTAGGCTTTAGTCCCTTTATAATTGCTGCTCGTGTCAGTTTTTTCCAGGAGTTCTCTATGTCCCTGTGCTGCTGCTAAACTGAAGCAGGAGCCATCTATACTCACATTTACACAGGCAGAGTTGTCCAGATTTGCTGTAGGAAAGTCTGGTGGATCTATTCCTAGCAAATTGTGAAGTATGAGAAGAAGTGAAGTATGAAGAATGAGAAGTGATATATTGGGAAATTTTGTCACTGAGGCTGCGAGGCAGCGCTGCCTACAGCCCCATTCCCACTGAAGCTGGTGCCTGTCTGCAGGAATGTGGTCCCCTAATCCATTGCAGGAAAGAAGATGCTTCTTTTTACTGGTAGAATGGAGCAGAGAAGAAATGTAAGTCCACTGCCTGCCTGTTGAGCTGAGCTGTGACCT
Organism: Buphagus erythrorhynchus; assembly: GCA_013400855.1. NCBI lineage: Eukaryota > Metazoa > Chordata > Aves > Passeriformes > Sturnidae > Buphagus > Buphagus erythrorhynchus. The sequence goes on along the minus strand of VZTT01025436.1, from coordinate 8,869 downwards.
GACCATGCACTAATTGGATCACAGCAGCCTAAATGGGTTCAAGTCCTACACGAGGGCCCTCAGGGCATGGATGTGTCCACAGTGGGTCAAGAGCTGCCCATTGCTGTTAGTGTGCTAACTACTGAGCTGATCTTCCTCCCTCAGCCAGCACACCTGAAGGTGTTCAGGTGACATCTCTGGAGCCTGAAGGTCACTGCTGGTGTCCTGCAGCATCAACGCTGGATGGACACGTTCTTCTAGTGATCCAACACCACCATCAGCACTGGAAGGACATGCTCTTCTGCCACCCATCCTTTCCTTTTAGATGTGAAGAGCAGCAGATCCTGCAAGGAGTGAGAAGACAAGTTTCTTTCCATAAAAGATCGGACTGCCAACAGAAATCCCAGGCAATCTGTTGCAGGGTTTTCAGGATGCTGACAAATGCCCACTGGGAGGATGGCTACCACCACCACCACCTCATTCTGCAGAGGCCATCGACAGCTGTCAGACAATAACAGCTTGGGATAATTAGTGTCCTGAAGGGCTTGAACTGAGGGCTCAGAAATGAAAAACCACATTAGAGAGCAGCTATTGCCTCCTCGCCCCTCAAGACTGGTTGTGTACGTCGAGCTCAGCAGCAACATTAATAAAAAGCAATCCTAAGAAAAGCAATATAGCAGGCTGAATTGCCTCTGCTGCGTCTTGGGCTTACATTTCATTACAAATACCTTCTTACTCAGGGTATGGTCCTTTTAAGTCATTAAGACAAGTCCTGGAGTCCTTTCTCAGTTTTCACTCATACCTCGGATTCTTTCTCATTAAGTTCAGTGGGTGACTCTTTGTCTGACTGGAAAGTGAAAGGGAGTCCTGGGATTTGAACTGCTGGGAATTTTGCTTGAGTAAGCAGCAAGAAATGTGGCCATGATAATAACCTTTTTCTTTTTTTTTCTTTTTCCCAATTTCTTCATGTTGCTTTTATGACAGCTCTGAAAGAGTGGGAGGAAAGCTGTTAGGACTCACCACCTTTTTGGTTTGCTTTTGAGGATATGTGAAATGTTTTTCTTTTGAATTTCTAAGCAGAAAATAATTTCAACCGAAAAGCTATCATATCTCATTTAGAAAATGTCAATTAACACTGGTAAGGGAATTTTTCAACTAAACCAGCATGAAGATATCAGGGTAACTACCAAAACATTTAGGTCAACAAAAATCTAGGCTTTGTTTTTGATTATAAAGGCCACAGAAGTTTTAACTGAAATTTTTGCCCTGTTTTAAATTGAAAGTTTGGCTAAAACATTCCCATAGAGACTCCGTTCAAACAAGGACATGTTTACATATCTGCCTCTGATCATACAAGATAGTGCTGGATTATGGGATGTGCTGGCTTTCCAGCCCCCAAGAGTGGCATGTCCTCCCCACAATCCTGTCCCTCACCAGAAACATGGACTACTTAGATAAGAACAGTTTCACTCCTTTCCTGACCTCAGAGAAAAAAACAACAAAGCTCTTTTTATTTTTTTTTTCCTCAAGGAGAAAGTGAGACCAAGGGCAAAACTGTATTTCAGCACTTCTGGACACTGCAGAGAGGCTGCCCCAGTTTTATCAACAGAGGGTGAAGTGTTGCATGGGAAATCTTCATCATCAGAAAAAGTTTACTTTAGTCTATTTTGAATTTGGTTTAGGAGTCACCAAGAGGTTACTAAAAGTCAGCAAAACTGTGGGCAGATTTATTTCAGATGAAATAAAGAGGGCCCAGCTCTGGAAATGGGTTATGCAGGTGTAGGGAAGGCAGTCAGCAGTCACAGGTGTCTGGGACAGGAGACGCTCATGGGAGGGACACATTGCCTGGGGAAATGCAGAAAGGTGACAAAAAGCTGTTGCAGGGCAATAACAGCTTAAAAGTAACACAGCCATCTCTGCAATTAGCATCTGAATATGCTTTAACATTTCCTCTCCTTCACCTGTGGTTTTAACCTCAAAGCTCTTTTATCCTATTCTGTGCAGCTGTACTGCTGCCTCACAACCCCTCTGCTCTGCCAAAGGGGCTCAGGAGAAGCTGTGGCAGAAATGACCAGGCATCCTGAGAAGATGCCCATGCCAATCTTCCCAAAGTAAGTCCTTTTTCATACACCACAATGTAATAATGTGTAATAATGGACATCGGCCCCTGCTCAGCCTCATTTAATGACCCATAACTGAGTGAATAATTCATCCAGCGCCTAGAGATCTTTCATGGAGACTTGTTTTACCACAGGGCCCTGGGGAATGAAAACAGCAATAAAGTTCCAGCTTTTAACCCATCCATTTACAAAGCCTCCCGATATTATTGCATCCATGATCAATTTAAATGAACTTGTTGGAGGTTTACTAGTGGCCTTCCTGTATTTCATGCCTCAGTACATATTTTTTCAGAGCATTTACAGCTTTTACTTATTGTTAGTTTGAAGGGAATAGAGAATTCTCACCACAAAGTCACACTTTTATTTAAAGCTTTAATTGTCTCTAAGAAGAGCTTGTCTGAAACCCAGCCCTTTTGGAGTCACTGATGTCATTTATTATCCAGTAAACTCTTTTAGGCTTTGGGACAGGTTAATACTCTTCAGTATCAGTATAATTTTTCTTAGGCTGTGTTACTGTGTTTATATGAGGATCTTCATTTTGCTTTGGCAGCAGAATTTCTTTTCTGCTTCTGCAAATTACGAAAAAAAAAAAAAAAAGCCTTCCTAAGCTGGATCGCTTTGCAGCTGTGAAAACCTATAATAACTTCAGTCGGATTACAACTACATCAAAGGTATTATATATCCCTGAGTAACATATTTACTGGGCTTTTCAACAGCTGTATAATTAGCTCTGGATGACTACTTTTTTTCCTCCACGTCTTTAAATATCCATATTCCGAATTCACATATATTCAAAGGGAAGGTGGTTTTCCCTTTCACAGAAGGTGTGCAGCCCACCAGATTTTTTTTTTTTTTCCCAGAATCAAAAATAGGCTTCAGCTTCCCTGTCCCCTGGTAACCAGACCCAGCGTGTCCATCACCCCTCCTGGCTCACTGTGGCTGCCTGATTGATGAGGGAAGTGGCTCAGGCAGGGGATGGGGACAGTCCTTTGTGGCATCCCCCAGGGAGGCAGCTCAGAGGCAGCAGCTGTCCCCAGAGCCGCTCGCAGCCCCCGTGGACAATAGGAGGTGGCAGAAGGTGAGGAAAAGGCTCGTGCCTGCACAAGGAGGAATAAAAGCTCCATATGTCCCGGGCCCCAACAGATGCTCCTGCCCCTTCTCCATCCCCTCCCTGTGCCTTGCAGCGGCAGCATCTCCATCCCCTCGCTGGCAGCTCCCATTCATTCACTCGCAGGGACATTCCCGGCCAGGGTGGCTGTCCAGCCCAGCATGGGGATGGACTGTGAGTGAGCAGAGCTGGGCTGGACAGCTCATGGTGCCAAAATCCCTTCTCCCACCGCGCACCTCCGCTGTCATTCCCTTTGTTATGCAATTACCTTTATTCTGGGAACAGAGGATTTAAAATCCTCTCTAAGGCTAGCTGAGTTTTCTTTCCAGATTTTTTTTTTCTTTGCCCTGTGGTGAGTAGCAGAAGGCGGTGCTTGAGTGTTGATGTGGAGGGAAGTTTCTTCCCCCCATGAGGATACATCACAACCTGCTGGTTTATGTTGTGCTGATTGCTCATTCCCATGGCCAGGACGGCAAGGGAAGGCGTGAGAAATGCTTTTACACATCCTCAGTAGAAATGCTGATTTCCTCTTTTAATTTTTTTTTTTTTTTCTCAGTTGATGGAACTTTGAACTCAGTTTTCTCCTTAGAAAGATTTCCCAATGTGAGCTCCTAGCCTGGAATTGTCTGTTCCCAGTGGCCTTGTGATGTGTTGGCTGGCTGGCTCTGATGTGCAAGAAAGACTCAGCCTGCTGAGCACTTTCAGGACAAACAGATAAGACAATTTACTATCTGATTTTATGAGAGCCATTTACACTTTGTCGAATTTTTTAAGCAGCAAGCCCTTAAGAAGTGTATTCTGAGTGTGATACCTAAGAGAATTGCACACACATTTCCTGTCAGCAGCCGGAGAATGATGTCTAACACCTGCTATGAAGAGCTTGAAATATATTCTTAAATGGCTTGATTGCTCTGCATTTCCCCTGAGATGAGATGAGACATGATGGCACAGTTTCCTTTCCATGAGACTGACTGCAGACACTGCTCCAGCAAAGCTCTGGAGCAGCCTGGCTGAGCCTGTGCTCACTCGTGTTTATAGCCCCTGGAATTGGAGCCTGGGCTTACAATCCAGCTTATGCTCACAGCCACCCTCAAGACCAGCAACTGGGAGGCAGCAGACATGGGCCAAGGGCAATTTAGGGCAGGATCCTGCCATACAAGGGTTTACAGAGCAGGCTGAGAGCAGGGTTAAATACCAGTAGAGAGCCCCCTTGAAGTGTCCTTGCTGTAAGCACACAGCTGTGACTCTGCAGTGTCTGTTCCTCCTCTGCATCATCCCCAGCCACACTTGGGAAGCCAGCAGAGGTACAGACCTGGTTTGCAAGAGAAGTGAAAACACCCACCTTGGTTTCCTGGCTCAATCTGCTTTTTCAGAGCATCCTGCTACTCCCACCCAGGCGTACTGCAGTGTCATAAGGAGGAAATCCAGCCAGCATCCTGTGGGGGGGTGGCTGAACACACCTTCCCCTGCATCCCCAGCCTCTGACACTCCACCAAACCAGCTGTGAATATTCAGCTACCCAAGCACTGGAGGAGTAAACCAGAGAGCCTTCTAGGCAACACCTCCCAGGAACTCAAGCCTCAGCCTCTTTGGTGCACAGCAGGTGGGAAGGAGGGGTGCTGAGAGTGAGACACACCTTTATAGGGGACATTTTCATTTTAGCATCTTGAATGGGAGCACATTTCCAGCCATTACCTTGCAGTCCTTGCACTCCTCTGTGCCAGCTCACCCCACCACACACCCACCCTGTGGGCTGGTTTATGGTGTTCTTAGAGGTTTCAGCTGGACTTGGTGGGAGCTGAGAGCTTTCTACCCCACAGAAAAGACAGTGCAATCCAATACCAATTTTATATGAAAAGAAGACCTCAGTGATTTTCTTCTGCAGAGTGTTTGTGTTTTGAGACACCTGAGCATATACTCTGCAAAGTAAAGAAGGAATATACTAGGTGTGTAAATATTAATATTTATGAAATAAATCCTGAAGTTTCAGCTCTTCTTTAGTTATGGATGTCTTGAAGCTTATTCCATGGAGGATAATGTTTTTCTGCTAATAGGTAAATGGTGGAAAAACCAGGACAGGCAGAAACTCATTTAGCATTTCAATTAACAGGGAAAAGGCCTGGAATTTGAGTAACAATTTTTTGTAGCTTTCAATGAATATTTTCAAAGCTTTCTCAAATAAAGTACTTTTCTTTGAACTTCCATTGCTGGAAGTTGCCCAGGAATTGCACACAGAAAACAAGCCTCTCTCCTCACTGCCACTCCTCTACCTGCAGGATGGTTCAACTGGGATTCCTCATCCCTATCCTGTGTTCCCTGTGATTTTGTGTGGACCCTTCCCTCCTTGCAAAGGCAGCTGGGCCTGGGTGCTGCAGTGAGGCTGCTGGGATGCCAAGTTCCACAAACTCCAGGCTTAGGGAGTGTATTTCATTCTTGCAAATTAAAAAAATGCAAACAAAGAAATGAAAAAGGGCAGGTGCAAGGATGTGTCTATGGGACAGCTACAGATTTTCTCTAATTATTTTTTGGTCTGTGGAGGAGTACAAACTGATCCTTGCATAAGCTTTTTGTAAAATGAAATTGAGCCAAAATGTCCATACTTAGGGGTCCCTCCATCTGGCAACAAGAAGAAAATTTATCCTAGATTCTGTCAAAGGCTTCAGGAGAAGGCTCTGTCAAACATATGTGATGATGACAAAACTGCACATTTCAGTTTTACCCACGCTTCCTGGTCAAATGCAGTAAATTTTATTGTCCCTGTGCTAAACTTCCTAGTTCTTGAAAAGGTAACAGCATTATTTGTAAAATAAGGTGGAAAAAGCCAGCTTGGGAACCTACTCTGGTTGATCACAGAGAGTCCCCTTGCTATCAGGCTTCTCTGCCCACACCACATGCTGTTGTTCATGCCCATCAATCCTACTTTTCAGAGCTGGGCACAGGGGATGTTGCTGGTGGAATTCAATGCTCATGATTTCTGATTTACAGCCATTGGAATTGGATACACCTCCTCGCTGCCCCATAGAAATCTGATTAACTGGCATAGACCAGGAAGTTTCCAGGGTGGTGTGAAGCCAGCTGTGTCCCAGCAGAGCACAGCCCTTGGCTCAGGGAAACCAATCCCCCTTCCTCATGTTGGTGATGCTGTGATCTTCAGAAGCTGTACAGAACTGAGATGCCTGTAGTTGATGCTGAAATATTAGGTGGATACATCTGTTTTAAAGGAAGAGTCTAATTTTAAACCTTTAAATTAATGGTCAACTTCTCTGTTGTGGTTTGGCAGGCAGGGGAGAGGAGCATCCCTTTCCTGCATGTGGCATGTATCCCCAGGAAAGGGGCTCGTACATCAAAGCAGCCCTCACGTGCTGAGCTGCTGGGATGTGCAGTGCACATCCCTGGGGAAGGGCTTTGGACATATCCCTGGGGAAGGGCTGTGGTGTACATCTCTGGGGAAGGGCAGGGGTGACCTCCCCATGGAAAGGCTG
>VZTT01025435.1:27500-28799 GCA_013400855.1 Buphagus erythrorhynchus | reverse complement strand
AACCATTCCAGTTTTTAACAGGGAACATTGCAAAGGAGGGACTTGGCACTACTTCAGTGAAGGAGAAGGAAATCTGTGTGATATCAAATCATAAATGTTCTCATCATGCCAAGGAAGTCCCACAGCCCAACACATATGGAACTACCTCAAAACAAGGCATTTTATGGAAACAACATATGACTAAAATAACAAAATATTGTACTCCAGAAATAAGGCATATTCCTGATTTAGTAAAGTGTGTTACCATGTGCTACTACATCAAAGCAGCCAAATGTACATTTCAACTGCTCAATACTCCAAGGTACTTTACTAATTAAGATACATTTTACTGGAATAAATGGAGCTTTTATCTATTTTTGCATTTGGGGTATTATTTGGGAGTTTTCTCCTTTGCTAGACCATACAGTTGGATAAGTATCTCCTCCTTACAGATAGGTCTGTGTGGATCCATCCCCATCCGCTTGCTTCCACACACATATTTTAGAGAATTATGCTGGAATTCTGCTACAAGGTCCTGAGAGCACAGAAATTCTTCCTGAAATTCTCCTGTGCCACGGAGCTGGATCACACAACCCTTGTGCAATACAAGAATTTCAGGTCCTCTGAATACGAGAGCAATGAAATATAAGAATTTCAGCTACTCTGAAAGCGATGCTTGATGGCAGCAAATGGCAAATGTGATCATTTGCCTGTCATCACTGGCTGAGCTCTTCAGAGGTATTTATCCATCTCAGAACCATATGAAATCTGTGATGCCTCAGCAAACATCTGTAAGAGCTGGAATTCTGCACAACTTCTCCCCGTTTATATTCAGTAGTGATCACCCAGCATAAGAATATAATACTGCAATATTTTACTATAATATTTAGACAAATAGGACTTATAATCAGATCCTTAAGATCATCTAACAGAGCTCCTACAACTGCATTCCTCTGTTGTATAATAATTTAAACAAAAATAGATCTTACTCAAAGTTGTGAAATCTCTGTATTACTTGTGGATATTGGAAAAATACCTCAAGTAACTCACAGAATGCACAGAGTCTATAAAAAACTTTATTAAATGACTAAGCACGGTGGATGTTGCCACTTTAAAAAAAGAAAGTAAGCCTGGGTTATTATTTTAATCATTCAGAATTCTGTTAAACTATCTGTTTAGGTTTCAATGGAAATTTTAAAATATTTACGCATGTTAAAATATACAGATATACAAAAATATTCAAAATAAAAATACTTTTGTGTGCTCAAATTATTTATCTTAGAGAAAACTGTAAATGCTGAAGATTTTTAATTAGGTACC